>SNQJ01S0152293.1:0-21131 GCA_010110895.2 Picea sitchensis | reverse complement strand
CATGTAATATAACATTCCATTTAGAAAGGGTCAAATATTAGTCAATGTCTGTAACATCTCTCTCTTGCAAGAACATGTTATTGACTTATTCTTTGAGGACACTTATGCGCAAGTGATCCGGTTTCAATATATAGATGTTTGTTTGCTTATGGATTCTTGTGATGATGTTGATGATTATGATGTTATGTTATTTGATATCTTTGTATTGACAGATGTTATAGACAAGTTTCCCCTGAGTGTGTAGGACACTTGAGATATTGAGGATGCCACTGGCATCAATGGAGCTCGCTGGACTCCAAATCAATTCCGAGAGTGGACTGTATTTGTTGGGGTATTTTTATTTATGCATATGTGGCATAGGATCGGGTATATGATGATGTTGTTTATGGATCATTGAAAACATTTCATTGATTGTTGCAGGATGGCGATTTCTTTCTAATAAGACTCACATAAGGAGTAAAGGGGCCATGCAAAGCAACCAAATATTGAGAGAGAGGTGTGGAAGCATCCCTGTCACAGAATACTAGCACTCTCCTCGTGGCTCGAATTGTAGTTTAACGATTACCTAGTTCAAGATATCCATGATGTCGTGAGAGCAGACTAAGACAATCGCTCATGAAGATTCAAAGGGGCACGCAATAACGCAGGTTCATTATTCCTTAGAGGCCCTTAGTCTCTCACAAGGTCTCCTAATGGAGTATTGACTCCAATGGTTGGAAAAATACCAAATCCAGTCAAAGGCGAGTGGCACCCTTGGAGCACGTAGTGCGTCATGAAGGGCACGATGCGTAATTAAAATTTGAATCAAGGGCGAGTGACATCCTTGGAGAACACAGTGCGTCTTGAAGGGCACATCACGTAATTAAAATTCGAATAAAGGGAGAGTGGGACCCTTGGAGCACGTAGTGCGTATTAAAGGGAACGTTGTGTAATTACAATTTGAATCAAAGGCAAGTGACACCCTTGGAGCACGAAGTGTGTCTTGAAGGGCACGTCGCGGTATAAAAAAAATATTAAGTTAATGAATCTATGTGGCCTAGAAAACTTGAGCAAATGTTAAACCTAATAAGATCTTGAGTGTCTACTGAACTAATGAATTGATTAACTAATTAACTAAAGAATGAATTTAATTAATCATAATCCCTAAGGGTCCAAGCATTTGCAAATAAATATTTAACTAAAGCCTAAGTCTAAGTGAGTGAGAAGACTAAAAACTAAATTTCTTAAATTAATTAATGAGGGGATGAATTAAATAAAATTAAGAATCAATGAAAATAAAAATAAACCCTAAGGAGTGATTAATACACTTGTCTAAGTAAATACTAAATTAGAATTTGATTGAGAATGGAATAAAGCATAAAGATGTGTAAGCATAGAAAGGTATCTAGTCTAGTCTAACTAAAAAACCTTCCTAATTTAAACACAACTCAGTTTTAGAAAGTCGTCACTCATTAAAAGGGAAATAAAGGGAATAAAGGGACAACTAGGAGTGATTTTATGAGCACTTTAAGGATGGGTGAGGGAAATTGAATTTTCATTAAATTAAATGGTGGATTTATTGGTGCAACTAAGGGAACGAGTGACAAGTGTACGGGGGGGAATAGTGCCTAATAAATTTCAATAAAATGAATTAAATGTGAAAATGGAAAGTGGTCACTAAGGAAATGATATAAAACAAATGGATGAGAGAAGGAATGAAAGAGAAGGATTATTGGTAAAGTTATGATGCTGGAATTTCTTTGACTGGTTTTACTTGTGAGATTTGGGATACCCAGCTTGAGCGAGAGTGGTAGCTTGACCTTGTGAGGCAAGTTGGGAGCTAGATTATTTTATGGTTTTGGGTGCTTGGCCCATTTGTGGATCGAGGGGTTAAGGGGGAAGAAGAGAACACCTAGCGTTGGCTCGGAGGTACCGGTGAGGTATCAATGATTATCAAGCAAGAGCAAGGAGGAAACACCAGTTGCCGAAGAAAATCATCAAGTCCATCTCCTTCGGCGGCTATGGTATTTTATTTATATTTTTAATTGAATTTGGATTAACTTTTATAATCAAGTTTTTGTTTTTACCTTGCGGTAACTGTGTGAGATCTTAAGATTAAGAAACAAGTTCCTAGATGCTTTTATAACTGCTAGAAGCGGATTCCTAATAAATTCACCGTCATTGATTTTCTCAACTAAACAAATCAAAATTTTGTGTTGATTTGTGTCTCTTCTCCCAAATCCATATTCAATTTCTACATGTGCATTTAAGTGTAGGCTACACACATATAAATGTTGACCACTGCCATTTTTAATTTCAATCTGAGCTTGTATGTATATACAAGGAGGTTGATCACCACCATTTTTTAATTTCAATCTGAGTTGAATGTATACATATAGGAAAGTTTGCTCACGACCATTTTTAATTCCATTTCGGTTTGAAAGTTTCCATTCAGTGTATGGAAAACAAATTCACTATGTGTGCAAATTATTTCAGTTTGAAAGTTTCCAGTTGGTGTATGGAAAACGAATTCACTGTGTGTGCAATTTAATTCCATTGAAAGTTCCCATTTGGTGTATGGAAAACAAATTCACTGCGTGTGAAATTTAATTCCGTTGAAATTTTCCAGTCGTGTATGGAAAATGAATTCATTGTTTGTGCAATTTAATTCCGTTTGAAATTTTCCAGTCGGTGTATGGAAAACAAATTCACTCTGTGTACAATTTAATTCAGTTTGAAAGTTTTCATTAAGTGTATGGAAAATGAATTCACTATGTGTGCAATTTTTTCTTTTTGAAAGTTTCTATTCGGTGTATGGAAAACAAATTCACTCTCTGTGCAATTTAATTCCGTTTGAAATTTTCCATTCGGTGCATGGAAAACGAATTCATTGTGTGTGAAATTTAATTCCGGTTTAAAGTTTCCATTCGATGTGTGTAAAACGAATTCATTGCGTGTGCAATTTAATTCCGTTTTGAAATTTTCCATTCGGTGTATGTAAAACGAATTCACTGGGTGTGCAATTTGATTTCATTTGGAAGTTTCCAGTCGGTGTATGGAAAACGAATTCACTGTGTGTGCAATTTAATTACGTTTGAAAGTTTCCATTTAGTGTATGGAAAACGAATTCACTGTGTGTGTAATTTAATTCCATTTGAAAGTTTCCATTTGTTATATCGAAAATGAATTCACTGTGTATGCAATTTAATTCCGGTTGAAAGTTTCCATTCGGTATAAGGAAAACAAATTCACTGTGTGTGCAATTTAATTATGTTTGAAAGTTTCCATTCGATTTATGGAAAGCAAATTTACTCTGTATGCAATCAATGCGGAGCTTGAAGTTTCCACTTCTCTGTATGACTACTAATTCAGTGAGTATGAAAACCAATTCCGCAACAAATTCCTTTGTTATCCAACCATATTTGACCTTTGTCGAATTTGGTTTGTCTAAAAATGCTAACAGTCACAAGTTTTATATTGGCAGGGGAGGTCATAGCTGCAATGCAGCAAGTAGCATATGAAATATAAATATCACTCTCAATAGTTCCCCAGCCTATGTGTGCCATGGTGAATAATGGTAGATGGTGTTCTGATTGTTATAGAAATATTTGCATCACCTTATGCAATCTTGCACAGAGGGTCTTTTTCCATTTCCCTATGTAGACATCTCATCCATTTTTGCAAATCCCAGAGCTAAAAATACATTTTTTTCCACATGTACACACCTTGTCTACGATACAACATGTGTATATGGAGGCTGCACCAATACAACCCATGCACATTGGCATTTGTGACCAAAAATGAAAAATGGTGTTGGGTTTCCATGTCACGACAGGAGATCTATCATCCTTGGCCTTCCATATACTGGAAGCCTTCCAACTCATCCCTTCAGTTCCATTTGAAGGCTATAAATGGGCCAATCCGAGCTATGAAAAAGAGGAGAAAGAATTCAATTTTGAGAGCAAAGTTACTATGGAGAAATTATTTACTTCATATTCAGTCTACATCCCTTTGTCCTTTAAGTTTGAACACAATGTTTAGCCCCCAAGATATTCCCTTATTGATTGAGAAATTCATTATTTCTCTTTTATGAGCTTGCCTTTGGTGGGGGATTGAAGTGGTGGAGGCCCAACTAGAAGGAACTTAGTTTCTCAATTCCGAACCATGCCAACACGGAAGTCTGTAACATTTTCAGTTATGTTGATCATATATTAATAGAAATACTTGTTTCCCGTCCAATTGATATCTGCGAATATTTGAATTATTATTCTATGGAAATATTTTTTATGTATATTAATGGATTATGATATTGAATGTGATAACATCATATATTATCACCATATGCTTGCTTTGCTTGGTTGTTGAGGACTAGTTGTAGGTATATTGCTTTGGGTCAAGTGCTCAACGGTGGAATTCATCGAACGTCTGGACGAGGTAGGCCTTTTATCTTGTCTTGCCAGTATATTTGTTTATATAGCATACTTGAGAATAGAGTTGATTTCTACAGTTATTTCTGTCTGTTGTGGTTTACCCCTAGCCATAGAGAGCTTTTCCTCGTAACAAAGTTGGCGGCCATATTGGGGATTGAATCTTCTTTCATATGGTTTGGAGTGTTTTTATCCTTAGATTTTTCTCGTTCGTATTGTGTTTCTTGTCATATCATTGCTTGAAAACCTCTGTTCACTCTAGGTCTGAGTTTTTCATCGTTCTCCCTTGCCTAGCTTTGTTTTTGAAACATATACGTGGGTTTTTTCTTGACAATCGCGTATATACACGTATTGTCCTTCTGCAAACTGCGTACATACACGTTGTTTCCCTGAACATTCGCATACATCATCCTTATTTTCTTGTTTTCTAGCTTTGGTGGTTGCTGGGTAGGTTTTGTTGATTGTTGAGTCTTCTTGGGTCTCTATAGTGACAGTTAAGTGTCTGTGGGATGACAGGAAACCTGTCTTTGGTTGAATTTTTGGGCGGAGTCTTTCTCATCGTCTTTTCATTTTGATTTTCCTTGTACATTGGGTTGGGTGTCTTGCTTCTTGGTATTCTACTTGAGTTGTCTTTTTATATACACAGTAGAGGCTTTATATATCAAGTTATTGTTCAGTCCATGCATTTTCATGTTTTCTTATATTGAAAATACAAAAATATTAGGAATTTTGCATTGCTTGGCATTTTGATCTTTTGAGTCTTTGTCATTAGCTTAGTTCATGTAAAGAAAGATTGCATTTTTACTTCAGAATTGCAGAGTTTAAATTGAAAATTGCATTTGTTTTAAGAATCATATCATTCATTGAAACTTGAAGTTAGGAATTTGCATTGTATTCATATTTACTTTACTTGCTGAGTCATAGCATCATGAGTTTCACTACCATACCTTTTTGAGTAAGCGCGGCCATTAAAATTAATGCTATAATTTAAAATTGATTAGTCATGATTTTATTTTCTACGGTGCATAAACTAGCTTAGGATTTAGGTCCTTGGAATATGATTTTGTGAGTAAACTTCTCCAAGGCTATTAAATCAACATATGTGTCTGACAATGAGAGTGGATAAATCCATTGTATAAATGGTAATATCAGGAGGGTCTGCTTACACTGAAGTTAATCATGAGTTCACGCGAGGTTGGTTGAAGGGATATCCCCTGGATACCTTATTAGCATCAGAGATATTTTTGGAGATCTATTCGTATATGGGTATCTTGCTAGTGCCTTTACCTCCATGAGAGGTGGTACTTTCAAAGTTTCAGGGTTTTCTACCCTACCCATATGGTGGACCTGACTTACGACTTCTCACATGTGCATTGGTTATACATTGGTTGCTTAGTTTCTTGATTGAGGTACCACATAGGTTACTTTCATGGGTTATTCTGCAGGTACCCTAGGTCAGATAAGGATTGGACAACAAACAACCTTTATGGAGGATTACCTCTCCGGGGGGATCTGACTGACTGGTTGTTAATCCCATTAGGGCCCTTATAACTGATTTGGTTACCGCCAATCTTTAGCAAGGATTCTCAGGCCCCTCTTCGGTGAGACATACCTTCTTTAGGGAGGGAGGCCCATTTCAGCCACTTTACCTCGTTTGTGTGCATTTAGGATGTTTGATTTTTGGTGTGCTCTTTGATTACTAGTTGGCCTTAGGATTTTGTACTGATTTTTCGTTATCATGGCTAGTGGAGTTCCAATAACTCCCTCTTTTACCGCTACCACCCCCATGATGTTCACTAATTTCATGGGTATGAATCCATCCACTTTTCATAATGGTATGCAAAATTATGACACTTAGGCCATATCTTGGGTCTCTAATTATTTTTTGTTGATATTCCGAGAATGTCTTCACCCTTTCTGTCCTCTCCCTGGCCTACTTATAAAAATACTAGCATTGGATCCGAGAGCACCATGGCCCCACTCCTACATCCTCGTTTGATATGAGTCATGTCCCTCAACCAACTCTCACTGTGGGAGGTTGGAACCTCCCCTCTTACCGATCTGGTGCTAGTTATGCTCTTTCAAGAGCCAATACTCAAATGGGTGGTTATTCTACTTATTACACCCCATTTGTATATTCTTCATCCTCCATGTTGGTTCCTTCAAACACTTTTCCCATGGCGGGTCCTCATATATCCCCGAGTCTTTCATATGGGGAGAATCAGTTTTACGGTTCGGGCTGCCCTCTTCACGTATTCCCTTCACATGGGGGAAACATATATCCTCACTCGAATAATTATTATCATGCACTTGTCTCTTCACAGACATCTTCTTCGGTGATGATGCCCACAGAAACCTCTATATATCATTTAGGTAGAGGATACTACCCTTTCAGACAGGGACAAGGTGTAAGCCAGGATCCTTCCTGACTTGCAATTTTTCAAAGCCAATCTTTCCCTAGACCTTGTTATCAAATGTCACAACCCACCATTGGTCTAGTCACTACCAGCCATACTAGAGCTTTGTCACCAAACTCTACCAATAATGTTGAAGATGGGTCGATGAACTATGCAAGTCATGTTGACGACCTGCACCCAACCATTGTTGATCATGCCGGGGGCATCACTCTAGTCACCATGAGTCATATAAATGTCACATATCTAACCTATATACATCATGTAGGAGATGACTCTATCACCTCTGCCAGTCATGTTGAGACCATGTCACTAGTCATTGTGAAAGACACTGGGGGAATCGAGAAGCCTAGATGTCTCAGACGTAACCCTAAATTCCTTTGTAGGACTTATCAAGGAAATCACCTTACTTGTTTGTATGATGTTACTGTTGGGATACCTAAAGCGTAGGGCTCACTTAAGGGCCCTTCAGATTCTGAGGCATCTGTGGTTTCCCCACATCATGTTTCTTCGTTGGTTAACACAGAATCCATGCCACTGCAACCCTCTCCTGAGCATACCCCTGTTTTTTAGGGTGATGTGTCCCCTATCCTTGTTATCATGCATCCTCTTAAACCTATAATTGAAGAAGTGGTCATACCGGTGAAATTTCTGGTCAATTCAACTCTCCTTTTGAAGGTTGATGCGTCTTTCAACCATGTCGTTAGCATTCCTAATAGCACTCCTTTTGAACAAGAGAGAATTCTACTCTCCCCGAGTGATCTCCCTTCAATTCCTGGAGAAGTTCCCTTTGATTGGGATGGTATTGTGGGGTATACAATTCCCCCTCCTATGTACTTTTCAGTAAGAGACATTATCTGATATATCACATAGACGATAACCTCTTCTAGCACTTTATCCTCGTCGACTTGGAGAGCTTTGTGTTTTCCCAATATTATTTTGGTTATTTGTAAGATACTGACATTCCACAAAAGTCTAGCATGGGAGCCTTGGCCTCCCCCGTGACTTGCTTCCTAGAAACTCCCAAGCACATCTGATTTAATCTCTTTTTTGACTCATCTAAAAAGAAAAAATATTGCTGAGTGATTTGTCCCTTTCAAACTCGTTAAATTCGACTTGAAAGGTCGTGATTCTTAGTTAAGATCTTTTCCGAATCGTTTTCAAAAAGAGAAAATATTGCTGAGTGAACTTGTCTCTTTCACACTTGTAAATTGCATTTGAACGGATGTCTATTTGGTACAATGTTATCCTCTTTTCATACCAATTAGACTAAAGATCATGAAAAAGACATTTTTTGGCATTAAGTTGTTATTTCATCTCATTCCCTTTCTTGCAGTATTGAACCTATAGTTGGTTCTCTCTTTGCGTGATAAACTGTTTTCCTTAAGAGTTTTTCATCCTCAACCAAGCAGAGCCTTGTTTATATCTTTCGCAATTTGACACCCTATACCCAGGAGGGAACATTGACCTGAGTTTCCATCGCTTGCATGCAGCTCCTTGCATTGAGCATAGGTATGTTCCACTGTTGGAACTAGCTTTTCTTACTTGCAACACTTGTTTCCTCCTCTATATCATAGCATTCATTTGTCTATGAAAAAACAAAAAATTACGGGCGGGAAGGGAGTATTATCTTATATTGGTAACAATCCTGTCGCCTTTGAACAAAGCACAAAGTTATTGAGTCCATTTGTCATCATAATTTTGGGTTTAGCATGGCCTTAGAAGGTTGAGCTCATTACAAAGAGTTTTCTCTACCAACTGATTACTCTTCCAGTCCCTATAGAGAACTTCATTGGTGCCTTCTACATCTAATGGTTTTAACATTGAGTCTATGCTGCAAGAATCTTCCATATGTCTCATTCTCTTGTTCAAAGGAAGTCTATCAACCTCTGTCATCCATTCCTCAGAACTTTTGACTTTTCATGTCAGCCATACTCTTAGTTTGTCTCAGAGTCACATGATACTGTAGTCCTATCATGCACCCTGGTCTTACTTTCATCATTGGTAGGTAACCTTGAACCTAGCAGTTGACATTTCATCATTGGTCATTGGATGGGTGGTTTCCCTTGTGTTCGACGACAATCCATCTATTCACACATTGGGATTCCTACAATCCCTTGGATGCCATTAGCCTTATTGGTGGTTTCCTTTCCTTTTTCAGTAGTTTTCCTCATTGGTTGCTATTAAGAGGGTATTTTTCGTGTACTTATTGCACTTGGAACACGCGAAAGATGCACAGGGTCATTGGTTCATGAACATGTTCTTTGTCCTATTTCCTCCAAATAATGAAGCTCCCACTTTGTACCTCATGCTGAATGACGAGAGATGCCTTAATGCTCTCCTTTCAACGGGTCTCCTTCCATCAAATTCAGCTCATCTATTCTGGAAACGAGACCTAGAGTTTTATGAGTACCTTGAGCCTTGCACTCATTAGTGGCGGGTTCTCTCGCCATCCAAAGTTGGGAATACATCAGTGTCTCCTGATCGATGGATTCTTTAAGTGTTCGACTCTAAATCCTTTATTCACACTTGTAAGAATGTACTCGGTGCCTTGATACCTACTTTCATTATCGGTAGGCTATCTCGCGTTTATTAATGGTATACCTCAATGATCGTTAATCAAATAATGTTTGATTGTGTTCGACCTCAACACCTTTATTCACATGATGTAGACTTACACCTTTGGCAGATTGTGTAGAAGAATTGAAGACCTTAGTATGTGGTCGCAACTTCCCTGATTTGTTGCTTCCTTTTCATTGGACCAATACCTATATGAATTTAGTGATCATGGGAGATCATATTGTACTCCATTGTATACAGTTATCTTTAGATTGATTTTGAGACTGGTTCTACTGGGCCTTGTTCTTGACTATGATAACCTTTGGCATGTAACCGCATTTGTATTTTCCTATTTATTGCCACAGATAGTTTTTTGGTTTTTTCACATGGATTTGTAGTATAATTCAAATTGGCATCCATGCATGAAAAGTCAGTGCATAATGTAATGAGCAACTAGTTCTTCCACCTGGTTCCCCGTCACTTCACTTTTGGTTTTTTTATAATGCATTTTTGCCATCGCAGATACTCCTCTGACCTGACACATTAGGGGGCATATGTTATAGAGAGAGTTTCCTCACCCTATGAAATCTTTCATAGAGAACCTTTTTCCATTTCCCGTTGCAGACTTTTCATCCCTTTTTGCAAATCCTAGAGCTAAAAGTACATTTTTTTCCACATGTACACACCTTGCCTACTATACAACATGCGTATATGCATGTTGCACCACTACAACCCACATACATTGGGATTTGTTCCCAAAAATGAAAAATGGTGTCCTGTTTCCATGTCACAACAAGAGATCTATGATCCTTGGCCTTCCATATACTAGAAACGTTTTGACTTAGCCCTTCGGTTCCATTTGAAGGCTATAAATGGGCCAGTTCCAAGCTATGGAAAAGAGGAGAAATAATTCAACTTTGAGAGAAAAGTTACTCTGGAGAAATTATTTACTTCATATTGAGTTTGCATCCCTTTGTCCTTTAAGTCTGAACACAATGTTCATCCCCCAAGCTCTTCCCTTATTGATTGAGAACTTCATTGTTTCTCTTTTATGAGCTTGCCTTTGGTAGAGGATTGAAGTGGTGGTGGCACAGCTGGAAGGAACTTAATTTCTCAATTCTGAACCATGTCGACACAAAATTCTGTAACATTTTCACTTATGTTTATCATATATTAATAGAAATACTATTTTCTCATCCAATTGATATCTTGTGAATATTTGAATTATTATTGGATAGGCGTATTTGTTATGTATATTAATGGATTATGATATTGAATGTGCTAACGTCATATATTATCACCATCTACTTTCTTTTCTTGGTTTTTGAGGACTAGTTGCGGGTATATTTTTTTGGGTCAAGTTCTGAATGGTGGACTTCATCGAACGTCTAGACGAGGTAGGCATTTTATCTTGTCTTGCTAGTATATTTGTTTATATATCATACTTGAGAATAGATTTGATTTATGTAGTCATTTCCATCTCTTGTGGTTTACCCCTAGCCATAGAGAGATTTTCCTTGTAACACTGATGCCTTTAACATTTGAATGGAAGAGTTGTTCATGACGAACGTTTTCATAGAATGTAGGAGAGGTGTACAAGAACTAACAACATTTTCCACTCTAATGAAAAAAATTATATTCTAGAATAACAAAATATAAGGAAATGGAACAATATTTTGGATGATAGAGAATATGTAAACTTGTGTTCATTCCATAGTTGTCTCATTGTTAGTACGAGGGAAGACATATGGGTGTTTCTGGTATATGTTGGGTGCATTGGACAATAATAATATGTGATGATCATAATATACTTAGCAATGAAATGAAAATATATCTATAAAAAGGTGTTAGTGTCCTACAATATAAGTAGTTATTTAAAGGAATAGTAGATATTATATGGTATCACTTTTGCAAGAGTTTGTGTTCAAATTTGAAGTGGTGGGATTCCCTTTTAAGTTATTCGAGATGTTTTTGACCCGTACATTGGAGTAAAAAAATGGTTGGAACATATATATATATATATATATATATATTACTTGTTATGAACTCCATCTTAGTATTTTAATTTGAATGAAGGGTGGCATAAGTCATTATCATTGTTTAATATGATGAGGACCTTCAAAATAGTTTAAATGATTATGTAATGTAATAGGTAAGGTAGCATTGAATATTGCTATTTTCCCTTAAGATTTGGTCCTTCTCTCATGTCTATTAAATGGTTATATAAGTAGTTGGGTACTTATTACTTATTTTTATGATTATTTCTTATAGTACTTAAAAGGGATATTGTAAGTTGTATTGGAAACCCTTAATTATTGCTTGAAGAGTTATTACTCATGGGACCTTACCCTTGTAGTTTCCTTCATATTAATTTCTAGATGCCTTGTTAAGATGCTTGACCTCTTCTTAGATTTTTATGAAATTGTAATTTGATGTTAATTTATTCTTAAATGACTCCTACTATAAAAGAAAACATATTTGAAAGATATTAGAAGTATGGTTACAGAATTGGAAGCACTTGATATGTGACACTTATCTTAATGAAACCGATTGGAAATTTACTAATGATGAATAAAATAGATGTCTATTTGTCAATAGGATTGTGCTTAGGTTTTGGTGGTTGCATCTTCTTATATATTATCCTTTGGATTTATTTCAATTAATGTTTCTTAGAATCTTGATTAAGTATAGTAGAAATTTTCCTTTCCACTTGAAAAAATGATGGATTTTTATGATGGTCAAATCTAGTCTTGATTTTGGTTTATCATGATATTATTGGGATATAGATACCTCCTTGTTCCTTGGAACAATTGCCGACCATGAGACCTTAAATGGTAAAAATCAATTGGATCTTGGGCTTGAGCGTTTCGTATGTGTCATAGAGGTCCTAACCTTGCAGGGTAGGTTGGGCGGGTAGTCATTTTAATATTCATTATCTAATTGATCATTGTTTATAAATTGTTTCAAGATGATTGTGATGTGATAAGAGACGACGCTAGTTATGTTTATGTGTGGATATCCATTTTGTTGATGCATTGAATTCGTCATTATTGATTTCAATGATGAGTATCTAGTAATGTTTTTACTTACAATGTCGTTGATTTTGTGTTTCCGTGATTTTTTATTGTTGATGTTAATTTACCTATGCTTAATTTTTTTTACCTTTTATGCTTCTCTTTTCTAGTCGTAATGGAGGGGTCGTTATAATGTCCACCTCCTCAATGAAACATCCATTGTATAAGTGGCATCATGGATGACTTGTACCATCAAAATTGGTGATAAACGACATGTGTAGGCTCAAAAGGTAGTGCTCCATGAAAAAAATTCCAATAATGTTCCAAATTACAATGTCCACTTTTAATAATGAGTATAACATCCTAGTAGGTCATTGATTTGTATCACTTGGCTATAATTTCTTAGCAAAAAAACAACAAATTTGATTAATTTTAATAATTTCCTTACCTTTACTTGGGGGAACATTATTAACCATTATACATGGATCAAGTCTTAATAAAAACCCATATTTCCTAAGTTTTTTGGTGAAATATAGGAAATTAATTTATATTACTGATTAAAGGGAAGGGGAGTGATTCCATGTGATGAACCTCAAAGTATTAGACATGCATAGGGCATATTTTTATCATTTTTTATTCTTCTATATTTATTTTGGCTAGGAATTTTTTAGTATCCTTCTAGAGTGAGCTTATCATTGAGCTACCTTCCTTGGCCTATTTTTTACTACCCTCTTTAGTCTTTTTCTTTATATGTTTACTTTATTGAACAAGTCCATGTCCTTTAAATATGATGTAGACAACCAGGGACTAGGGGTATTGGCCTTTTAGTGAGGATCATTGCTCAATTTTTTTTTTTCTTTTTAACTTGTTTCTCTTCAACTATTATACTTTTATGGATTTATTTGATTAAGGATTTGAATTTGACCATTCCTTTTGACCTTTGAGAACTCATACATGACAAGATGAATTTATTATTTTATGTTGATGGAAACAAATGATACTAAGGAGATGGAAATTTATTAGAATGGTTGGGATATGGATGACATTGTCTACTCTAAAGATCCAATAGTACAAGTTATCCAAGGAAAATATACACTTATAATAGAAATCCAAGGTACTTCAGTACAAGTAAAAAAAAATTGTACATTATGAAACGATAATCAACTTGATTGTTATGTTGGAATATTGTTTAATACTGAGAGGGGGAGTGCATCAGTGTTGTCCTTTGTCAACAATTTAAAACCACTTAATTATTAATTTTATCAAATCAAAAAAAATGATCAACTAAAAAGGTATAGTACACTTAATTTAAACGTGGAAACCCCAACTTCACAAAAGTTATTCTTATTTTCAATCAAAATTACATTTAATTTATGAGATCCAACTCAAAGGAAACACCAATTCCCTATTTTACTAGCAACAACTAGAAGGAGATTGCAACCCCCTAGATTTTACTAGCACCAACTCCCTAGTTTCTCCAGTTAAAACTGAAAATATGTTGCAACACTTTGGTTTACTAAATTCAAATGGAAGCAAGGTACAACCTCCTTTGTAGGCTCCAATCTTCCCAAACACCCCCCAACCTCCCCTTTTATGACAAGTACTTCAATCTTCAAATCTTCATAGTCTTATTTGGATTCTGCTGCATATCTTCATTTCATTTCTTGGCCTTTCACTCTATTATTGATATTCATATTTCAAGAACAAAGGCACACCCTCTTTCAACAATAATTTCCATTTATATAGGCTTCCAATGATCATGTATAACTGAGCAATTGCACCTCTTCAATATAGGAATGTATCTCTTCATTACGAGTATGTGACTTTTCAATATAAGATATTAATCATACTATTTTCATTCATACCATTTCAATAAACCATTGTTCCTTTTAGATCGTTTAGTCACATTTTGAACTGGGTCAATAGATTTTGAATATCATGATTTAACTCACCTTTTACCTCACCATAGCTAAATACCACCATGGTTTTCAAATACCATGTGCACATACCATGTGCTCTTTCACTTTTTCCCTTTTTCTTCAACCCCACTTTCACTTATACCTTTTTCTTTAATCCAAATTCGCTTTTACCTTTTTATTTATTCCACTTTCATATTTACTCCTCTTTTACATAAACTCCACTTCCACCTACTTTTCAACTTTTGTTATTTATTAAATTCATAATTATATTTATTCCACTTTCATTTCCACTTTTGCATAAACTTCACTTCCACTTAACTTTCCCACTTTTGTATTTATTAAAGTTATACCAAGGTTACATTTATATTTAATCACTTACTAACTTTTGACATATATTTGATCACTTAATAACCTTTGACATATATTTGATCACTTACTAACCTTTCAAATCAATGCCAATTTATTCAACAATTGACTTCCTAAGTGGAGCTAACCATTGGTGGCTGCTATAAATTGTTTGAGTTTGAAGGTTCATCCAACATTCCCCTGGAAACAATGATGACCAAAAGTTGTTATGAAATATTGACTACTGTGTCGATCTGACAGACTCAAGGGTTCTCAGTGCTGCATCAAAAAATTTCCCTTCGACTACACTCTAAAATGATAGTGCATGAGAAAAATATTCAAGAGGGTGACTCACCAGTATTCATTATGTTCATCACGATCCAATGTCAACAGAATATACAATCACTAGGACAACTTGAGTCACTAGTGTAGAATTGAAATTGTCTCATTCTTTTATTTCCATTCTTTCATTCTTTCAAATCACTTGACCAAGTGATATCATGTATTCTTGTATCTTTTATTGCAGTTCCATGGCATACTCCACTATGGTACTTCTTGTCTTCATGATTACATCAATACCAAAATGATATTTCCATGAATTTCCCCCTTTGTTAGGGATGGAAACACATCATAAAACAAAATACTCCCATAACAATAAGTAATTGTTTTACCATTATTTTATCCCCCTTTGACATCAATGTCAAGGCATATGATACCATAATGAGGTTCATAACCAATTGTATGATTCTCAACCTTATTTTGTTTTGAGGGACAATACTTGTGATTTTTTTTCTTTCTCCCCCTGTCAACAACACTTTATTTATCTTTTTTTATTTTTTTTTCTTTTATTTTTTCAGTGAACCTTTTTCCATCCTCTATTTTTTACATCTACCCTTGTCATCATGACTATTTTTTTTATTGTAGGGAGATTACTCCCATATTTTTCCTTAGATTTTCAAATGATTCTTTAGGCAGGGGATTAGTGAATATGTCTGCTATATAATCCTTTGAACCAACATACTCCAATCTAACCTTTTTGTCACTAACTTTCTCTCTCAAGAAATGATACTTTATGGGTATATGTTTGGTCTTTGCATGCATGACTGGATTCTTGGAGATGTTGATAGAACTTCTATTTTCATAACATATAGGTATCGACTGATTGTACATTCAATTTTAATATCCTCCAATGTTTGTATCATCCATAAGATTTGAGTGCAACATTCAACAACTGTAATATATTCGGCCTCTGTTGTAGATAGTGAAATTGGTGATTTTTTTCTATTTGATCATGAGACTAGAAATGCCCCTAAGAAAAATGCATTTCCACTAGTGCACTTTTTTTCATTCACACTACTATCCCAATAAACACATGTGTAGGAAATTAGTTCAAATCCTTTATTCCTTGGATACCATAAGCCAAAGCCTAATGTGCCCTTAAGATATCTAAATATGTGAAAACTTGGGAAATGATTGAAATCTTGCCACCATTCTTACTTTCTGCATGATATCAGGTCTGGATGTAGTCAAATATAGTAGGCTCCCAACAATAAATTTGTACAGAGTTGAATATACAGAAGGTGTCTCATCTTCCTTGTTTATTTTTCAGTTGGTTATCAATGGAGTGCTAACAAGTGCAATTTCATCCATTCCAAACTTTATAAGTATGGCTTTCATGTATTTGGATTGAGTAATAAAAATTCATTTTTGTCACTGAGTGATTTCATGTCTAAGGAAGAAATTGATCTCTCCAATCATAGACATTTCAAACACTTTTGACATTTCTTGAGCAAATTTATGACTTGATTCATCATTGTTGCATCCAAATATGATGTCATCCACATAGACCACTGTGACTAACAAACTGTCTTTTTCAATTCTAGGATATATATTGTTGTTAGACATGCATATTTTGAATCCTTGTTGCAGTAGGTACTTATCTAGTCTTTCATACCATGTTCTGGGTGCTCATTTAAGGTTGTAGAGTGCCTTATTCAATCTATATACTTCTTCTTCTTTTCCTGGTTGCTCAAATCCTTATGGATTCTCTTTGTAGACTTCTTCTTTTAGGTATCCATTCAAAAATGTAGATTTTACATCCATCTGATAGACTTTACAATACTTAAAGAATGAGTGTGGTAGAAATAATATGATGGCTTCCATTCTTGCAACTAGATAAAAGGTTTATTTAAAGTCATTCCCTTATACTTGTGCATACCCTTTGCACACCAATATTTATTTATTTCTTATAATTTGACCATCTTCATTAAATTTATTTTTAAAAATCCACTTGGTCCCTACCACATTTTTATTTTTTGGTCTTGGAACAAGTTCCCAGGTTTGTTTTTTCTCTATTTGATCTAGCTCTTCATTCATGGCTTTGATATAGTCTCCATATTTACTATCCTCCAAAAATGTGTTGGGTTCTATTAAGGATAGTAAGGATTGTTCTTATTTATACCTTAGTTTTCTTCTTGTTTAAAATTCAACACTTTTATTACCAAGGGTTAGAATTTATGGATGATCTCTTCATACTCTCTTTAATGGTGATTTTGTATCTTTCCATGGCGACTCTTATTTTATGTTTTCTTGTGATTCTTATTCTTCCTTTTATTTGTCACGTTGTGAGTATTCCTCTTGTATATGTATACTTTCTTCATCGTCGTCATCTCTTATTATTTCATTAATTTGTGGATGAACTTGAGATTTGATCTCTTTTGTTTTTAGTTCATCCACTTTCCACAATGTTGTGTATCTTTGGATTATAACATATGTAGGCCTTTTGGGTGGATGAGTAACCAATAAATATTCCTTCATCAATTTTCGAATCAAATTTTCCTAGGTTATCATTATCTCTTTTTATGTAGCATTGTCTCTGAAAAAATTTGAAGTGCTTAACAAATGTCAGCCTGCCATACCATAACTCATATTGTGTTTTGTCATAATTGACTATATTTTTTCCTATGTTAAGTATGTATAAAACTATATACATTGATTCTCTCCAATATATATCTGGTAGCTTGGATTCATTTACCATAGTTCTTTCTTCCCTTTGAACCATTCTATTTTTCCTTTCCGCAACTTCATTTTGCTGGGGAGTCCTTGGAGAATAAAAGTGTCTTTTGATTCCACGAATTTCACAAAAATCATTTAATTTGTTGGAAGTAAATTCCCCTACATTGTATTACCGAAGACACTTGATTTTGAGAACACTCTCATTTTAAGGAAGTTCATTGAAAGTTTCAAAGTTTTCAAAAGATTCTTATTTTTCTTTAAGAAAACACACCCAAGTCATTCTAGTATAGTCATCAATGGATAAAATAAAATAATACTATCCTTGTATACTCTTTGTTCTTGTGGGCCCACATAGGTCAGTATGAAAAAGTTCTAATGATTTTGAGGTAGAATACTCTTTCTTCTTGAATCTTACTTTTGTATTCTTCCCATGTTGGTAGTGCTTAAAAAGAAGCTTTGAAGGTTTTATAATTTTTGGCATACCTATCACAACCGACTTTTACCTTACTTTTACCATATTATCAAAATTTATGCGTCCCATTTTTCTATGCCATAAACAGTTTTCATTTGTTTGACTCATGCAAATTTTTTATTATTTTTTTGTATTTAAGATATAAACATCACTTGGTGTCCTTATTGCAGTAAATACTAATTTTCCACATTTTTCTTTTATAATCTCACATTTTTATATTAAAAAATGAGAATATGTCCTTGATCACATGTTTAGCTCACACTAAGGAAGTTAGGTTTAAAATTTTCAACTAATAGGACATGTTTTGATTTAGTTCTGTCATTTTCTAGAGTGGTTGTCCCCTTACCAAGTATTTTGGAAGAGACATCATCTCCAAATGTAACCTTTCCTTTCTTCTCATTTTTCAAGATGAAGATTTTTTTTGATATCCTGTCTTATGTTTTGAACACCCATTGTCGACATACCATTGAATTCTTTTATCTTTGGCAGACAATGCTACCTTACATTTTGTTTCCTTTTGTTTTTCTTTCCATATATTCTTATGTTTCTCTTTTACAAAATTTAAAGTATTTTTCTTCATGGTAGATTATAATAATTTCCAATGACTATATTTATGACCATAAATGTTACATTTGTAACATTCGATGTTGTAATATAGTAGTGGAGAAAATGAATTATAGTTTCTACTCCTTTGACTAATACTAGACTTGTTGTTCCTATGGCCATATTATTGAACACTTTTATGATAGTTATTTTTATAATATTACAGTCTAATGATGTATGCCCAAAATTATGACAAGAAAGAGTTGTTGATGCCTTTTTTATATGAATATTAGGGGGGTGTATAGTATAAGTTCATATATAAAAATCCATAAATCCATATGTGTAAAAGGGAGTGTGATGAATGTGTAATAAATGGGGTTAGTTGTTAAAAGTTGAATTCATCAAGAAGACACCTTATAAAAAGAGGAAATAAGAAGACAATTTAGATCAGGGAGAAGAGGTCCTAAAATTGACCTCATTGCATGTAATGGTTCATATTAATAGAATCCTTCTTCTCCAACTCTTTCTCTCTTTTGTTGGAAAAACATGACCATGGAGTAATAAAATAAAACAAATGCGGAAACAAAAAACAGAAGATACACAATATAATAGAGACACAGATTTACGTGGTTCACCCAGTGTGGGCTACATCCACCAGAGAAATTGCTGGATCCTTCCTTTATTATTATCCAACAAATGAAGGGATACAACCTACAACAAAACCCGTTGTAACTTCCTCTTATTTCTCTCATAGTCTTCTCTCTTAGAATACAATACTCTCCATCATGCATAGCCGCAATACATTTCCCTCATAACAAAGGGTTGTCTTCTAGGGAAAAAACCCCTAATATAATTTCTACCGTTAGATCTGCGACCTTATAATGAACGGTCCAGATTTACAATGAAATTACAATATACTTTTACAAGGTAATTTTTCCTTTGGGGGATTTGCCGCAGAACCCCCATCGGGGGACATTGCCCCCAAATCCTCTTCGGGGGGGCACTTTCCCCCGAACCCCCCAAGCGGGGGGATAGCCCCCCTAGACCCCGTAGAGGGTATACCCCCCCTCTTCACTCCCCCGCGTGGAATAGTATACATACTTATAGGGTGTAAAGTATTTATGGGGTATAAACACGGCTGAAAAACACAAGACCTCTAAGTCAGGAAGATAATCAAGCTCCACAACAAACATCTTTCTCATATTTTTGTGGTGTATTCAACTCATGGGTTTTCATCAATGTTCTTGTGATTAATTTCATGGAAGATTCACATGTTTTCTCTCCTCTCTCGACATTCAATCCTTTTTGAACTCATCCCTTAAGATTTGGATCAATGGTATCAGATCAAAGTTAGCACTCCTTGGGAACAAGGGTTTGAAGCATGTTGCGGGTTCAAATATTTGCAGCAAGAACCAACCTTCTTTTGGTACTCTCGAAATCCATTTTTCGTGCCATAAACTGTAAGCATCACATTTGGTCCACAAGAACTACATGGTTTTTATACCCTGTAGCATCCCGATTTTGTGCACTGAGTGAACTTATTCTTTGAGGACACTTTCTCGCAAGTGATCCGTATTATTATGCTACTAAAACATTGATTTTGATTATGAGGCATTATGGGTTAATGTCATGTTGTTTCGCTGCATTGACATAGACAGGTGCTATTGACTCGGTTTTACTAAGTGTGCAGGATTTTGGACCTTGAGGATGCAGAGGCATCGATGGAACCCCTTGGACTCTAGATTGAGTTGAGGAGTGAACCATTCGGGTTTGATTGTTGTATATGTGATATTAGTGCATCTGATTAAACGATATGATTATGTATATATTTATGACAAGATTAGTTGATGATGCAGGTTGACGATAACTTGTCGATGAGACTCACATGTGGAGTAGAGGGGTCACACAAGACTACCATAGATGTTGAGGGAGAGGTGTGGACATAATCCTTTCCACAACCTACTAGTACTCCCATCGTGGCTCGAACTGTAGGTTAATGTTTACCTAGTTTGAGAGGACCCACGATGCTGTGAGGTAGACTGCGATAGTCTCTCACAATGATTCCAAGGGGTGCACAATAAGGTGAGGGCCTTATTCCTTAGAGGCCCTTAGTCTCCCATAAGTTCACCTAGCGGAGTATTGACTCCAGGGTTTTTTGATGTATACCAAATCAATCAAGAGACGAGTGGCACACTTGGAGCACGTGGTGCGTCCTAAAGGGTATGTCGTGCAAGAAAAATGGAAAGAGGCGAGTGGCACCCTTGGAGAACATAGTGTGTCCTGAAGGGCACATCGCACAAGGGAAGAAGATGAGGCAAGTGGAACCCTTGGAGCACCTAGTGCATCCTGAAGGGCACGTCACATTGTTAATGATAAATGAATGAACCTAGATGGACTTAGGACGAATAACGTGATGATAAATTTTTAAAACAATTTCCCTAATA
>SNQJ01S0152290.1:4088-16957 GCA_010110895.2 Picea sitchensis | reverse complement strand
ACAACACCATTTTGTTGTGGTGTATATGGAACAATGTGTTGCATTTGGATTCCCCGTGTAGTGCAGTAACTTGTAAAATTGTTGTTCACATATTCGCCTCCATTATCTGTTCTTAACCTTTGAATTTGATGTCTAGATTTATTTTCTACAAGGGCCTTGTAGGCCAAAAACTTGTCAAAAACTTTGCTCTTAAGTTTTAAGAAGTAAACCCAAGTACATTTGGAAAAGTCATCAATGAAAGTTAAGAAATACTTGCACCTAGAAAAAGAAGGAGAAGAAAGTGAACCAAGCAAATCACTGTGAACAAGTTGCAAAGGACCTGAGGCGTGCCAAGAGGCACGTTTGTCAAAAATTTCCCGATGATGTTTGCCGAGAATACAACCGACACAAACACCATCTCTGCATGAAACAAGATGAAGACCAGTCACCATTTGTTGATTACATAGTCGCTGCAATGAGCGATAGTTTAGATGACCAAACCGCTCATGCCAAAGTTTGCTCAAGTCATCGCTATGAGCAACAAAAACTGATGAAAAAGATGATGACCCAAAGTTGTCAAACTTGTACAACCTGGTAATATCATCAACAATTTCAGTTACAAGAACATGCTTAAGATCTTTTAGATCCTTGATTACAACTTGGTGAGGTGAAAACTCTACGGTTTTACCTTCACCTGAATGAGTGATTTGATATACTGATAGAAGTTTAGAAGAAAGACTTGGAACACATAATACATCATTGAAATGGTCATTTTCTACTTGAACTGTTCCAGATCCTTCAACACTAAGAGATCTATCATCACCAACAAATATTTTCTTGGTGTTACATTCATTTAGAGTAGAAAATATGTCTTTATCCTTAGCCATATGATAAGATGCTCTAGAATCAATAAGCCACTCACCAGAAGTAGAAGTAGAAGTTGTATTGAAGGAGAAACCAGAAGCTGAAAGTGCATGTCCATGAGAAGAAGAAGAAAAAGAAGAATCAATAATGATGTTGTGCTTCTTCATTGTTGCTTCTAAAGCTACCATCTTCTTGAAACATTTGGACTCATCATGACCATATTTATCACACAAGTTGCAATGTCTGTCAGTCTTCTTATTTTTATGTTTTGTTCATTTGTCTCCATTGGGAGTGGAAGTTGTCTGAGTGGGTTTGGGACCCTTATATTGTTTGTTGTTGTGGCGATGATGTTTCTTCTTGGTATTCTTGGGTTTATCTTTCTGATGCACAACTAAGGCTTTGTTGGAGGTACCTGCAGTGCTGATCACTCCAAGTTGTAATAGCTTATCTTACTCTCTAATCAAAGCATCACAAAAGTTCTCAAGACTGGGTTTTTGATAAGTTTCCCCTAGAGCCTCTTGCATGGCATAAAATGTAGATACAAACATAGAATATGCATTTCCTAGCTTAGAAAAAATAAGATAGATGCAACGATCTTCGTCTATCTTTATCTTACATTCTTCACATAAAGTTCTGAGTGTTTTAAACTTAGATAGATAGTTTTCAATGCAAGAAAAATCATTTGGAATTAAAGTTAGTACTTGATTATCTAACTGTTGTGCTCGAATAATATTGTGTTTACCAAACACAGATTCAATCTTTTCCCAAGTTTCCTTGGGTTTATCAATTGATTGAAGGTGGAACCTTAAATCAGGAGAGATGGAAATTCTGATTAATCCACGTGCTTAGTCATTCCTATTATCCAATTTGGATTTCTTATCAACATCAGTGGGTGTTGTTTCCTTTCCCAAGGTAATCCGGTACAAGCCTTTGATTTTTAATAAATTCTCCATATGAGATTTCCATTAGAAGTAGTTGGTGCTAGTAAGTAAGAGATTACTTGTAGAAGCCATATTAAATATGTAGATAATATAGATTTAAAAATTGAAACTGATGATCTGAATGGAAAGATCTCGAAAAGTTCTGTGGTTTAAAAAAAACAACACTTAAAACTGACTTTGGATGTGAGAGTTATGTCCTTTTTAAAAAAAACATAAACGGTAACCAAAGGACCACGTGGTGGTGTAAGTTGCTTTATGAAGTGACCCACTTTTATAAAGAGAAGTGGGGATCACTTTTACAATGAAGTTACTTCATGAAAAATAAACAACTCTAAAATAAAATATTAAATCTACTTATAGTGATTCACTTTTATACTTGAAATGAAATACACTTTACAATTTTAGCATGAATTGTTTCAAAAAAAGTAACAAAAGAGAGACTTGAACTCAAGACCTCTTACTTAATAAGACAACTTTTAACCAAATAGTCTAGAAAAACATATTGTAATATTCAGAAGGAGGATTGGGGGTGTTGTTTTTGTTGTTGTTGTAGAAGACGGTCTTGGAGAGCGTGCTAAAAGAAAACTCTTTTAACACAAGAAAAAAATTTCGCTTCTCGATAACAACAAGGGTTAGATCTCAGTTAGCTTACCTGGAAGATGCACCTTTTCCTATCCGTTTCTGATTTTTCGAGATCGCACAAGGTGCGGGGAAAAGAGCATACACAGATCTAAAAGAGTAGCAACTTAGAAATACATAATACAAAACTGAAATAAAACCAAAACACTACTCTGCAAAAATTTTAAAAAATGCGTATTCAAACTTTATACCTCTGGATCTGACTGTAATGGCCATATCTTGGGCAAACAGAAACTTTTTCGAGTGAAAAGAAAAGTGTTCCTGAATGAAATGAGTGCTCTGGATGCAATGGAACAGTCCTCTCAGCCCAAAAATGTATGGAAATGATAGAAAATGGAGATGAGACAACTCGACTTCACGATCTCGTTCTACAACAAGAGCAGATCTTCAAACAAGCTCTGATACCATGTTGGACAACACAGGTATTCCAACAGAGGAAAAACACCTTCAGTAACCACTCACATAACCAAATCAAATATCAACACATCGATGTTTTCACATGGTAAAACACCTGCGGCAAAACATCCACGACCCCAGCCAACGTGGCCACTTGGAACAGTTTATTAATACAAAAGAAAAAGATTACAGGGAGATTTTACAAGAGAGTTTCTCACAATTGATCATCAACAAATGACCCTCCATTCTCTTTAAATAGATAACATGGACCAATCAGGTGTTAAGCCACATATCAATGGTCGTTAAGATCGATGAGAGTATGAACCATCAGATCAGTCTATGTCGGGAACATATTGTGATCGTCGGATTTCCTAACTACAAATGCATACTAATGCATACCAAAGAAACACACTAAGAAACACACTTTTACCTAACGACATATTAGACCAAGTAGATCTTAACTAACTCCTAAGTGTCTAAATATCCTAACATGAGGGAGCGAGAACGTCGAAGCTCCGGAGTCCGGAGCGGATTTGAGCTGCTAGATCTGAGAGGACACGCGACAGAGATCCATGCACTCTGCGGGAATGTGTTCCGGAGGAAACCAAATAGAGAAGTGTTGGAACTCCCGAAACCCGAACTCCGAAGCAAATTGTACCTGTCTACTAGAGAAGGACACACGACAACGATCGATGGACTTCGAGAGAAAACACTTCAGATGAAAGCGAGAGGGGAGAATATAAAACTCCTAAAGCCTGGATTCCCGAAGTAAATCATGATCGTCCGATGGAGAAGGACACGTGGCACCTGATATTTAACTCTGGGGCCTCTATCTGGCACTAAACCTCGCAAAACTTTATAATTCTGAATGACCGAGGGTCGCTAATATGAACTTCACAGGGGATCTCCTCTGTTGAAAACTGAACCTGCCTGTTTGCTTGCTTTGAGCTCGCAATAGACCACTTTTGGTGCTGCGCCTTTTGCTCATGGTTGCTTCCTATGTAAACAAGGACTTGGATGACTTGTTGTGGGCTCAGGAAACAAAATGACCAATAATTCGAGACAAAACGATGATGAGAGATTGTCCTTCTTCAAGAAAAATAGAAAATCTTCAGGCCGAGACTTGGTCAGGCAAGACACTAAGGGAAACCATGTCACCAAAAAAGGGGGAAAACAACTTTATCAGTCAGATGGAAAGNCTGATGTATTCAATTTTCTATAACACGTGATGGAGGCAAGGGTACAAACTTAGGTATAAACAACAAACACATACGACCCTTGAAAACTTCATGTGATAACAGGACCCATGCTACCCTAATCGGTTTGTCAACGAATCTCATGATTTGTCCCTTTTCAAGTATTCATATCTCCTGAAATTCCGCTTCAAATTTAGCATCAATCTCCTTGAATTTATGGACTATCACGTGCAAGTTGAAAAAATCAACGGGTGTATCGAATTCGGGGAATTAAAGGTCTCTCATCTTTTGATTGAGGTTGTTCTAATTGTCGATACATTCTTCCCATATTTCCTGCATCCTCCGATGTATCTCACTTATCAATTGTACCCAATACTATGTTGTTGTTTTGAACCTAACTAGGCTCTCGTTTGTGAGCATCCTGATGCCATGTTCCTCTACTCCCCGACCTTTCTATATTTCTCTGATGTATTCAATTTTCTATAACACGTGATGATATTTATCAAACCAGTTCATCATTTCTTTGTAAGATATGAATCCCATCAAGGTTTCCTCTTGGTAGCCAATGATCTTGGTCATAAAAATTCTCTTTCAGACTTAAGTTGACTATAGATATCGACTAGATCAACTCTCTTGAATCTAACTACCTGTGTGGTGTCCTAGTAGTACTCCACTTGATGCCTAAGATACACTAACTCAACTCTCATAGAGTCAACTTCATGCTCATCCTCTCTTGCTCTGTCCATGGTGGTAGTGGATATAGCCATGCTTGCTCCCAATAGTTTTCTCACCTTAGAATGCTTAACATCCAACATGGTCTCTTCCATGGTAATTAACACTGGGTTATCCAGAGTGAGTCTCCTCTTCTTTCTTGTTCTTCTTACGCTCACCTGCCTCTTTCTGTCATAAGCTATAGTTTTGACATCGACCACCTTGTCTACAGGTTCTGGAATCGGCTGGTCACCCCATGAGAGGGCATTTACTAAGCTTCCTAGTGTATGAAAATGTTCAAGCACTTCCTGGTGTATGAAATAATACATTGATACACTCTCCATCCTTGCTATTTAGCAATCATATCTCTATGTTGACATGATGGATGATCCATTCTAGAGTTTCCACACATGGTAAGACAGGGGTCCTAGCTGCCAAACATATATAATGAAAAACGCCTGATGTTCTGGAACATTTGGTCACCCAACTCCCTCACCTCCGGGTCGCTATGAGACGCAAATTATGGGAAATATTCATAATGAATTTTGATGTATAAATCAAGCCAGGAGGTTAGAGCTACCTTAGATGCCATGCGATTGTTTATATCTTTGAAAAGCGGAGGTGGGATCACTAGCTTGTTCCATGTCATTTTTACCATCGGCTTCGCCTTTGGGGAAAACTCCAACTTCTTAGTGGCTAATATGGATGCCTCTTTGACTTTCTCATTTCCTCCCTTCGTGGTCTTTGTTGATCGACGAGTTAATAGTCGTTTCGGTGGAATCTTTCTTGCAATACAACAACTTAACTCAGTATCCTTCTATCGACAAAACTATAGAGGAAATTATCACAAATACTTTTGCGTGAATATTTTCCTAGGTCGAGTACTCACTAGTCCCGATATTTGCAATAAATACAACACAACTCAATCCTTAAGCGAAACTGGATCAACGTGACTTATCATGAAAAAATTAAATAGTTCTGTGCGAATTATGAAATCGTTCACAAATACATTCAAATAAATATCAGTTAGCCCCTCACACCTGAACTCATCACCCTTTAGTACACATAATCTACTGTAGATATTTATTTATTTCTTACATCGCGTTACTAGCCTTAGAAGTAAATGCGATGAGTGAATCGACGATGCAAAGGGGGGTTGGAATGGTTTATCGGGGGTTTCAAACGGTCATCGATTGTTGTGAAACGATATTTAAGATCGAGAGGCAGGCACTCTACTCATTCGAGAATTTTATAGATTTACACATGTTCAAAGTGCCAATACTGGTGCAGACGAAGGCATAACGTTCTAGTGCATGCAATTTAATTGAGATACATGTGCGAAATTTATTAAACAATCATAAATATCAGAAAGCGTGCAAATGGGAAATCTATAGATGGGCAATCCTTATGAGTTCAGAGGTCTTAAGAGAGACCCAATTGATGGCCTAGACTAGTCATCAATAATCATTGATCGAGCATCTAAAAGGAGAGGGGCATGAGTTGAAGGATACGTTTTTTCCTTTTCTAATCTGCCAATGTAGACGTCTATCGACATTCGATGTCGGCCAAATCGTTTGCACCTTTTTTCTGTGAACATCATCGAGTGTTGATGGTCGATGTTAATTGGCGTTGGGCAACTAACTCTTGACACTCTCGATGTTGAAGATTTTCCAGGTCCTATCATTTTTCCAACTGGGTCCGTCTTTAACCACAGATTGGCTCTAAGTTTCAAATTTTATGTAAATGTTTTGTTGATGTTTTAGGACAACCAACAGTTCAAGAACTTCTTGCTGATTTGTTACGGTTGTACTTGCAACTTTAGGTGCTCTAGCATGTAGTTTTATTAACCAGAAGTTAGGACATGCATACTAAAATAAATACAACACACCTACAACTGAAAATAAGTAGATCTAAAAGACTAACACACATCATTTTGTACACAGGTATTTTTGGTCAACATGACCGTGGATAAAACCCCCCTAGGGAAAACCAGTTTGGGATATATGTCTATATATGAGGAAATGATATGGTGGAATACAACAAGTACAAAATATAGATGAAATGATACAATAGTAGATTTATCCTAGCTGGAATACAAGTCCAAAAGAATCAGGTGTGCCCCCTATAAATGCTCTCAAAACCACCATAATTGCTCCAGATGCAAGCTGTGAGCTCAGAATGGAAAACCCCTCCACAGGAATGAATTTTTGTTGTGCGGCCTCCCTCTTCAACTAATCCTACTGCAATCTTATGGGTCAAATACCTCCCCACTACTGATGTGCCCTCCTCAACAAGTGTGCCCTCCACAGTAATGAAAGCTCCTCAGTAAATAAACCAAGCTCTGTGCTGGATGTCTCCCTCCATGAAAGCATGTGCCCAAGATATTCTCACCTCATGCAACAAACCTCATGCCAAATATCCCTCTCTTCCTCTCCAAGTGAGAAAATGAAGTTATGAGCTCTCCTTTGCCTTTTGCGCCCCTCTTGAACCTCCATAAGGATACCTAAGTATTGGATGCCTGAGATCATCCCATCTCCCATCTAATCAAAGGTTGAGATCACTAAAAAATAATCTCATTCAATAACCCACTTTGGGTTAAGTTCCCTAAGTTCACTTTATGTCTCTAATTCACCCACAAAGTGAGTTAATAGTCAGTTTAGGCATAAATGATTAAATTTCAATTTTGAATTAAAAATCCTAAGTCAAAGTGAAATTAGATACAAAGTACAAGGCACAAAGTACATAGTACATCCCACATGTGTCTAGGAGAGAAGAAACACATGGGGAACACCTCCCAAGGTACAAAAACTCAACACTCCCTCTTACTGAGGAAGGTGTTCCTCACCAAGCCCATCTTGTCTCTAAGGTAGGTATGTTTACCCCTTGGCAGGGCCTTGGTGAGAATATTTGCAACCTGGTCATCTATCGATACATACTGCAACTGAACTGCGCCTCTCTAAACCCAATCACGAATGAAGTGGTACCTGATCTCAATGTGCTTCGACCGGTCACGAAACACTAGATTCTCAGAGAGTTTTATGCAACTCTGATTATCACAGTGAATTACGGTTGGTGGCATATCCTAACCAAACAAACCAACCAACATCTTACGAAGCCAAATGGCCTCGCAAATGGCCTGACTGGCCGCCATATACTTTGCCTCGGCCGAACTCAAAAAAATTTCTTCTGCTTCCGGCTGAACCAGGAAACAAGTCCTGACCCCAAACCAAAGCAACACCCTGAGGTGCTTTTTCTGTCAGCAGCACATCCTGCCCAGTCTGTGTCTGTGTAGCCAACCAAACTGACTCCATCTCCTCTGACATAGTCTAGGCCATAATAAACTCTCCCAGTAATGTACCTCAAAACGTGTTTTTCCCCAACCATGTGAACACTCCTCGACTCAACCATATACTGACTGAGAGTGTTCACGACAAAACAAATATCTGGTCTAGTGTTAACGAGATACATGAGTGAACCGATCAACTGCCTGTAAATTGTGGCATCTACCAACTCGCTATCTGAAGCACTAAGCTTCTTTCAGTTGGTAATCATAGGTGTAGACATGGGTTTTCCGTCCTCCATCTGAAATTTGCTCAAAATATATGCTGCACACTTCCCCTGCCCGAGAAATATGTGACCCTCCTCCTGTCATACCTCCATACCCAGAAAGTAGTGCATCAATCTAATATCACTCATCTCAAACTTTGATTCAAGTCCTAGCTTGCACTCAGATCTGAGATCCTTGGCTTCAGTGATGAACAAATCATCCACATATAAGATGAGAATAAGCATGTCCTCACCTCTAATGATGAAATATAGGTTAGGATCATCATCGCTCTTCTCGAAGCACATTTAAAACAAGTATGAATCTATGCATGAGTACCAAGGGCGGGGAGCTTGCTTCAGACCATAAAGTGCCTTTCTCAAAAGACACACGTGAGTCTCCCTATCACTCACCTCAAACCCCTGTGGATGCTCTATGTACACCTCCTCATCAATAAAGCCATTCAGAAATGCGGCCTTCACATCCATATGGTGAATGCTCCAACCCATCTTTGTTGTCATGGCAATGATACTTTTGATTCAGGTGTATCTCGCAACTGGTGCGAATGTCTCGTCATAATCGACTCCCTCAATTTGAGAGAATCCTCACGCCACAAAACGGGCCTTGTGTTTCTCAATGCTTCCATCTACAACAAACTTGGTCTTGTACAACCACCTAGAAGTCACAACTGACTTCCCCACTAGCCTTAGAACCACCTCCCAGAGATCATTGTGCACAATGGAGTCATACTCCTCTACCATGGCCTCTCTCAAGACCTGTTGGTCCACTACCTATGCAAATGTCAGTGGCTCAGTATCCCTGATACTCGTCACTAGTGCAAAATATGCTCCCAATCTGACTAGAGGTCTGCTCTCCCTGACCTGGCTTTTGGGCTCCCCTACATTCTCTCTAGGCTCCTTCAGGGCCTCCTGAAACCATCTAGGTTTCATCTTCCCTGAAGTGGTCAATGGAGAAGTAAGGTCTCTCTTCCCAAGAGTGACTGCCTCAGGACTCGTCTTAACACTCTGAGAACCTGAAGTATGTGCCCCCTCTGACTGAACATCCTCTTACTGTGACCCTGAAGCTGTGCAAGGTGACTTTGTTACCCTTGATACCGGTGTACCTAAAACTTGAGGTTGTGCTCCATCTGAGACTGCAATCGATGCCTCTACATCATCCTCAAATATGACTCTCGACTCAATAGATCTCTGAAAAGCCCTATGCTCCTCAAATATGACATCTCTTCTCACCACCACTCTCCTAAGTGGCGGAATGTAGATGCGATAGGATTTGGACACCTCTGAGTATCCAACTAGAATCCCCTGTTGGGATGTGGGGTCTAGCTTTGTACTCCTCTCTGAGGGGACATGAGAAAAGGTCAAGCACCTAAAGATCCTGATGTGCTCGACATCGGGCCTCCTACCAGTGAAGGCCTCCTCATGAGTCATCTTCCCCAATATCCTATGGGGGCTCCTGTTTTGTAGGTAAACTGTAGTAGCACATGCCTCTGTCCATAAGTACAAAGGAAAACTCTGATCGTGCAACATGGATCTCGATGCACTGATAGTAGCTCGATTCTTCCTCTCGGAAACCTCGTTCTATTGGGGGTTGTATGGTATGGTCATATGTATTCTAATGTCATGTTGGGAACAAAAGTCTACAAACTATCTTGAGGAATACTCACCCTTGTTATCTAACCACAAGACTTTGATCCTGTTTCCCGATTGGTTCTTCACAAGAGCTCTGAACTCTTGGAACCGTGTGAAGACCTCACTCTTGGCCTTCAGGAAATAGATCCAAGTCTTCCTTGAGTAGTCATCAATGAATGTGATATAGTACTCACAACCACTCAAGGACCTCCGTGTCATGGGCCCACACACTTCCATGTGTACTAAATCCAGTGTCCCAGCTAACCTGGTGTCATTGCTGGGGAACGAGGCCTTGGTAAACTTACCAAGCACACACCCTCTACAAACATCCTGATGCTCTATACTGATATGTGGCACTCCGGTCACAACCTCTCTCAGTCCTCCGAGAACTCCATGATGTAGGTGGGCCATCCTACAATGCCATAAATCACATGTCTGTCTGTTGTTGTCGCTACTCCTTGCCAATGCATGAAGAGGTTGAAAAATCAATATGAATAGTTTCCCATCCCTCACTCTAATGACTTGTCCTGAGGCAAGTGAAGACCCTCGAGGATGAATGAGTACCTTGGTGCCTCTGAAAGTCACATCAATACCTCTGTACTGGAGGGTGGAAATTGAAATCAAATTCTTCTTCAGCCCATGCATATAGAGAACGTCCCTGAATGATATAGGTGGCATGCTATCTCTCCGAAAGGTATCTGTGCCAATCCCAACAACTCTGACCAATGTGTCATCTCCAAGAGAAATCTCTATCCTAACCTCGGTGTCTCTGAGATTAGAAAAGTGCTATCGAACTCCAGTCATATGGATCGAAGCCCTGCTGTTAATATACCATATATTGGGTGTCGTATGAACTGAAGTGAAGCATATGAGGAAAGCACACTCTCTCTGAAACTGTGTCTGAAACTCTGCCTCCTCTTCTGTAACTGTTGTACCACACCTCTTCTTCTTCCTGTTAGGGCACTATCCATCATAGTGCCCGAACTTCTTACAAACAAAGAACTTCACTTTTCTCATATCTCTCTTACGACCACTGCTCTGACAATTGCTTCTCTCTGCTCCACTCCCCTATGGTGTGGCCCCAAACTTGGAACCCTGCCGACCCCCATGACTGGCCTTCTTCTTTCCCTTTGTCCAAAGAGAAATATCCTCATCACCCTGACCAGACTGTTGTTGTTGTTGCTTCTGTTGTCCAGAATCATCGACTACAAGCCTAATCTCCTCCTAGACAAAGTCATCCCACATCCTCTCCCATGTAGGCATGACCTCCCTGGAAACAATGCCACAGACAAATGGACCCCACGGTTTGGTGAAGCTATTCATAGCTTGCCTCACCAAAGAGTTAGGGTCCACCACCTCTCCGACGACTCCAAGCTCGTCTCTGATCTGAGTGTAGCGACCAAGGAATGAAGTTACCGACTCATCCTTGATAATGTGAATGCCCCTGAGTCGGTCATGAAGAACCATGTTTTGGTTCTCATTGGAGATCTCATACAACTTACATAGAGATGGCCACATCTCATATGCATAAGTCTTCCCTGTCAAATGGGGTATGATATGATCATGAACTGCATCACAGATAGTCCTCTTTTCCTTGTTGTTCCTCTTCCTGAACTCTTCCAACAAGATGGGGGCAGTCCCAGGAAGAACTGGAATAGGTGCCTTGACTATGTCCCATAGCTCGAGGTCCTCTAAGGCAAAGACCATCCTTGCCTTCCAAGGCGACCAATTTCTAGCCCCAACTAGCATGTCCTCGACACACATCTGAGATGCTGACATGTCTACCAAGCTGCACTCCCAACCGATGCTCAAACTGCCAAGGAAACATTGCCTCACTCTTGTCAACACAAGTGTGAAAAGAGACAAGAGTCCTACGACTTCACTCCTAGCAAAATAGGTGTAAAAAGAGGCCGAGTCAAATAAACCTCACTCCTACTCCATAGGTGTGAAAAGAGACTGATGAAAAACTACCAAAACTGCCTAACTGTCCTCTACACAAATATTCCCACTAACAACCATTGAATGAGTCAATGGTTGTCTACAAAATTCTACCAAGAATGTGTATATGAAAACCAACACATGTGTTGTCCAAACTGCTCAAAATTCAGTCACCTCAGCTCTGATACCATGAAGATTTTCCAAGTCCTATTAGTTTGTCAACTGGGTCTGTCTTTGACCACATATTGACTCTAAGTTTCAACTGTTATGTAAATTTTTTGTTGTTTTTTTAGGACAACCAACAGTTCAAGAACTTTTTGCTGATTTGTTACGGTTGTACTTGCAATTTTAGGTGCTCTAGCATGTAGTTTTAGTAACCAGAAGTTAGCACATGCATACTAAAATAAATACAACACACCTAGTGATCTTTACAGCAGAAAATAAACAGATCTAAAAGACTAACACACATCATTTTGTACACAGGTATTTTTGGTCAACATGACCCTGGATAAACCTCCCCCGGGGAAAACTAGTTTGGGATATATGTCTATATATGAGGAAATAAGATGGTGGAATACAATAAGTACAAAATATAGATGAACCTGATACAATAACTGCTTGATCCAAGATGTAGTACAAGTCCAAAAGAACCAGGTGTGCCCCCCATAAATGCTCTCAAAACCACCATAACTGCTCCAGATGCAAGCTGTGAGCTCAAAATGGAAAACCCCTCCACAGGAATGAAGCTTTGTTGTGTGGCCCTCCTCTGCAACTGATCCCATTGCAATCTGACAGTGAAATACCTCCCCACTACTGATGCGCCCTCCACAACAAGTGCACCCTCCATAGTAATGAATGCTCCTCAGTGAATAAACCAAGATCTGTGTTGGATCCCTCCCTCCATGAAAGAATGTGCCCAAGCTATCCTCACCTCATGCAACAAACCTCATGCCAAATCTCCCTCTCTTCCTCTCCAAGTGATCAAATGAAGTTATGAGCTCTCCTTTGCCCT
>SNQJ01S0152287.1:22812-33955 GCA_010110895.2 Picea sitchensis | reverse complement strand
GGAGATGGAGAGATCAATCGTTATATATAGAGAGAGAAGGATGGGGGAGAGAGAGAGTTAGAGAGGGATAGGGAGAAAGCGGTAAAGAGAGAAGGGGAGAAAGAGAGGGGAAGGGAGAGATAGAGGGGAGGAAAGAGAAGGTAGGAGAGAAAGAAAGAGAGTGTGTGGGGGAGAGAGAGAGAGATAGAGAGAGAGAGAGAGAGAGAGAATTGATTTTTGTTAATAGTAATGCATGTGTGTTCCTAAACTATTAATAATGTGCACACATTTTAGGAACCCGCATGAGCTTTAGTAATGTGTGTGTGTTCCTAAAGAGCGCACATTATTTGAATTTCATTTTTTTGGGGGTGAGAGTGACAACTCTAACATACGTGCTTTCTTAGTTGGTTTCCTCGGATTTAGGTTTGGGATAACAAACTTAGTGGTTCGGTCTGCAAATACATAAAAACCTACATTTTTATGAATTTATCTACATATCTTTGTCTCTGACATTATTTTTCTATAGGATACACATTTCAGTTATTGACGAAACTATAGACACAGATAGAGTTGGCTGTGCAGATTCCAAATATACAATTTTTTTTTAAATTAATAATGTTTACTATTTTTAATCTATTTTTGTCTTGACATTTATCAAAATACTAGAATACAGACACCTCTTATTTATGCTATAACTTTTTGTTGGCTTAACCATTTCTAGAATGAGTTATATGTGGCACTAAAGGAGAACGATACCTACGATCTGAAAATATATATATATATTTTTATCATGTTATACCATCTTAGCCTGCATGAAAAAAAGATGTTGTAATTTCAAGGATATGTTGACTTTGATAATTTCAAAATATATATATATAATTAATATCATAAATTTCCAACAAATATACATCACAATAAAAATAGGTTCTCTACAAGTATACAAGTTTTTGGAATGAAATTCCATCGTTAAGGTACTCAACACCTGCACGAACAAAAACATATACCTTATATTTTGTTGGAAAAATAATATACCATTGTTAGAAAAAATTAAATTTGACATAGTTATTCATAGTTTCTACGAATAAAATTTGCATATTCGAAAAGATAACTCAATTTCCTACATTTCATCTTATTACACCATATTCAAATTCATTGTAAAAGTACCTTGAATAATCTTTCCAAGTTAATAGATTGTTGTTTTTCCAGGTTTACATTGCCACTAACGTGGGATGAGAGACCATCATTAGTTTGCACTCAACCATCACTAACATTGTCTAAGGATGGATCTCGATGAGATACTACCACAAATATGCTAAGATGAATTAAAATACATGTCAGAAACGATATCGCAGTATTAGTGGCATGAATTCTATCTCCAAACTGAGGTGGTTTGGCAAGGGGGGTTCAACATACACATAGGGGAGATGACCCTCTCAATGGGTTATTCCTAGTCATTGTGTGATCATGAGCAAAGCCAAGACCAATTCCCTAAAATTCACCAATGCCAAAATAATTGACATAGTGACCTATAATAAACTCGACCCATATTATGAAAAAAATACAATGAAAAATCCCTATTATTGTAGGTAGTTTTATCAAGTACCATAAATCACCTATCTATACAATGGATTTTCCATGGATATAATGTGTACCATTCTATACAAAGATGCATGTTTCTCATATCAAGGGGTTGGTTGGTTCTAGGGTCAAAGAACAATTGAACGATCATCTCTTTGGTTATATGCAAAATTTTCACCTCTTCCTTACTCATGCTAGTTGAGTAGTACTCTCTCATCATAGCCATATATTTAGATATATAATATATTTGGACATGGGCATGGCCAATGGAAGCAACAATGATGTCAGGAAAAGTGACCAATGGAAGTTGATATTCTAGTGTTCCTAAGTTCACTAATTGTATTTTTTAGTTCCTCTAAACATTGATTATTTTATGTGTATGGGTCTTGTGGGGTGGTTAGGGGTCATGGTTTGGGTTTGAATTGGGGTTTTTCTCCGTTTTGGAAGAATAAAAGTCACATTTAAACAATAAGAAATATTTTTACAAATTAATATGTAAATTTGTATAACTTGGCAAATATAAAAATGAGATTTGTAATAAAACTTATTTGGAAAAGAGAGGTTCACTATTGGAAATGTCGAGTGCCAACAATGCCAACCTCCCTCCTACTTGTCCTTACAAAGTTTGGGCCAAATCATAAACAAAACACATTTGTAATTGGGGAAAACTAGTAGAATAATGTGCCATGGGTTGAGGAAAAGAATGGAGAAAGGAGTCACGCTTTTGTTTTTTATTTCCATAGATAGAGAAACATACATGCACATTCCTTTGATATATAAAAATGATGTGGATCCAACTTTATACTTAAAAATTTTAAATTGCTTGGAACTTCAACAATGGCCAAAGCTATTTAAACAAGAATGTGTGCACATTCTTAAAATTTACAATGAGCGTTTTTGTTCCAATGAATTTGGTTCCACTCATATGGAAGATAAACTTTAAAGCATGCAAAGGCCTATCCACTGGTTGGTGATGTCATATTCTCACACTAACTCCCCTCCACTTCAACATGATGATGGTTATGGTGTTAATACCATAGTTTGACTCATTTTTGTGATCATGTATCTATATAAAACATATCAATCCAAGTTTGAGAGCTTTGTTGACTCAATTTCATACTAAGAATCAATCTACGTGAAGAGAAAAGTCTCACCTAAATGTGTTGTGTCAATATTGAAGCTTGTGTTATATAGTATGACTGTTGTCATGAACACCCAACCCATTATCTATACTTCCACTTTAACTATTATGGAAGTATTAAACCATTAGTGTTGTGTAAAGATTGAATGGTAAGGAAAGTATATAGTATAATTATTTGATGAACACTCGACCCATTACTTATACATCCACTTTAACTATTATGCAAGTATTAAACCATTAGTTTGCCACCATTATGTATTTATGCGGTGATTAATTATCATCAAAACAAAAACCATGATCCTAACATAACAATGTAACAAATATTCAAACATATCGTGGTTGTTCAGTATCATAGACAATTAACACAAGTAAAATACATTATCCATAAATGTTCTTCAATTTTGAGACCACAACAAAATAGAGTACATGAATAGTGTATATAACCAACATGGAGTCAACATTAGCAATAGTAGTAAAACAACAACAATCAATCTAGTGGCAACATCCATTTTCACAACCCAAAACCTTTACATTTATACAATTCCACTTGAAGGAAAGAAGGTACATTCAAAATGAGAAGAGACATTAGTCTACTTTCACTATCAACTTTATGAACCTATTGATATTGGCTTTCACTACAACCAAGTGTCTTTTGTCTTTCACCACTGAACTAGTCGATCACCTAGAATCCCACCTACTATCTTAGTTTTGATCTCCTTTCATGGTCAATGCTCCTTAATGTTGTTAATGGTCTTTACTCCATGTGGTGTGACTCATATCTTTCATGTTTGCTAAATCTATGTCACTGTGTCCCTTCCTACAACCAAAAGTTATCCACCTCAAAATCAAAATGAGGGACCCAACAAACAACAACCACAATTATTGACTCACTCTCGAGTCAAATTCCACCACCTTTAATTGACTTTGAAACCCCCCACCGATTGCCCCTGCTAAACAAGGGTTGCAACTCCAAGAATCCAAAACCTTGTTTCTAAAGTCAAGTAATTTCTCCAATATCGTCATCCAATTTCCTACCAAAATGTAAATCTCTACTGGATAAAAAATTTCTTGCTCAAGGTTTGGAATTTATGGGTGAGTTTTATGAAAAAACAACCAATCAATTTTATTTTTATTCTACAATTGCTAAAGTGAAGTATATCTTCCAAGCATGACTAGGCAAATCTACTTGAGCTAAGTTTGGACTTCCGTTGTTGATTGAAAAAATTGGTCCAACTCGTCATATGCACTTTGCATTTCTTTCATTTTTTCTTCTCCTATCACTAGGTCCACTAGTTTCTATGTCTCTTACTACAACCAAATGATCCTCTCCTAGATCACTTCTACTAGTTGAGTCCATTTTCTCTACAATCTACACCCAATTCTGGGTTGTATTCAAAGTTTATTTGCATTGGTCAACCGCGACCTATATCTTATCCTTCATTTCCTCTGTCAACTTGATTTTTGATCCCATACTTTGTAGTACCTAGGATTATTTTTTACGTTCTTTTCATTTCTCTACGTCCCATATATCCTTCAAATTTTGCTTCCCTCTCTACATTTGCATAAATTCTTACTACACATGATCGACTATATCTATTAGTGAGGCCGCTAGTGCTAAGTCACAAATCTTTGTATCCTTTTCTTTTAGTGCTAGACACATTTGAATGAATTTGCTTCTTACCACTTTGATTTCATCTTCCATTGCATTATTTTCCCATTGTAGATTATTTATTTCCTTCAACACATCACCCAACTATTGGAACTTAGGTCTGCATCGCATCCCCGCCCCTTCTATTAACCTATAACATCTTCTTAATTCCTAATTCTTTGTTTTGCTCTTGCTAAGTTATTCTCCACGTTTTAATTTTTCTCTTTAATTGATTCTTTGTGCCATCTTTTTGTTTTCTTGAGAGGTAATTGCATGTCATTGATTTGGTTTGAAATATGTGTCATCAAAGTTACCACTAATAGAGCATGTAGTAGGTTGACCAAGTCCTTTGTTTTCATAGGAAATATCCAAAAGAAAAACACAACATTCAAAATTAGTCATTTCAGGCTCAGATGGTGGGAACAGACAAGTTAAAAGTGCAATGATGGAGATCCAATAGGCCACTCAGATCGATCATTTTCGTTCATTTGAGGTTTCTAAGTCGTGAGGAGTTTAAGCAACAAAGAGCCGAAGTATCGAAGTGTCGAAGTTTCGAATCCCTAAAGTGCCAGAGTGGGCCCTCACTGCCACATCACTCCGAGAGTTCGTTCATCCGGGAGATTTGGGTCGATAGCAAGAAAAGTGTCGAAGTTTCAGAGTTCCGGAGCCCTGAAGTGTCGGAGTGGGCCCTCACTACTATGTCAATCCAGGTCCATACTACTCCAGGCTTTTTTTAACTCAGCATAGGCCTAAATCACCGAAGGGCCAAACTTCTGAAGTCCTAAAGTCATTAAAATTGATGGTTAAAGTAATCACGGTCTAATTAACAATAAATGTGAGTTAATGACTCCAGAAGATTTTCATCCTTTAAAATCCAAAACTCTCGAAGCCCGAAGTCCCAAAGTGACGTCAAGATTCCATGTCAATACGGGCCCATACTACTCCAGGAGGTTTTCAAACGCAACACTATAGGTCTCCCAAATTTTAGAACTCCCTAAATCCATTAATGATTAAAGTATTAATCTCGGGTTAATAGGTCTAATATAAGCACAGATTAATGACTTCGCGAGATTTTCACTCCGAGAGATTTAGATGCAGTGAAAACCCAATTCTTCAGAGCTCTGGAGTGCCGAAGTGTCGAAGACATGTGGAACTCATCAATCATGACATGTGGTGCTCATCTCAGGCCCTTTGATTGCATCATCTGCGCTATTTCTAGGCGACACATGTCCCTCTCTTTTCATGACATGTCGACGATATGACGTCAAGTCACCACATCACTCTTAGAGTTCGGCCATCTGGGAAATTTTCATACGTTGCACTCATAAGCTCCCAAACCCTGAAGATCTGAAGTCCCAAAGTCCCAAAATGATGAAGGTTAAAGGTTTAAAAGGGGGCACCAAAACAAGAATAAGGAAACTACACGTCTAGACTCCAGAAAAGTGTAACATGACTTGCTTCTATCCTCAAAATGATAAATGGGGGAAATACACAACCACACTTTTAGTTGTCTTCAGTGGCCCCCAACAATGTACAGGAATGCCAATGCTTGACACATCACTCACCTTTGTCACTCTAAATCAATTTCTGTCAAAGGCTCAATGTGCTTCAACTTATGCACAAGTTTGGTCTACCATCAACAATAGTTTTTAGTTATTTAAGTTGAGACATTTGAAGTTAATGAATAATAAGTGTTCATTTGTTTTTGATATGAATCACGTCCCTTTTAATTAAGTTAAGTTTGAAGTGATGTATCACTAAGCTGACAACATTGTCGTTTTTAAGTTAATAAGTTGTTTACAACTGTGAGCATAGAGTGAAGCCTCAGTCCCAGATGGATGAGAGCCTTTTCAACTATGATAAATATGCAGTTTTTGTATGTTTTAAAGGGGGAGTTTTTTGGGAAAAGATATCAATACAACAACTAGTTGGACCCATTTTGCGCATGGACTAAATCTCTCTACCTGATGAAGATACTATTGATGATAGTGTTTGTGTCCAAATTCATATGTGTCTTTTATCTTGAATACAATTGTGATTTGTGTGAAGTACATTTCTTTTCCTTCAACTACTATATAACTTGTCTTTATTAATATGCAACCTGTGATATCAACTATGCTTTGATGAAGATTTGTTTTTATTGCAACCTATGGGAGTAATTGTGTTTTGATACATGTTTAATGTCTTGAAATGATATTTTAAGTATTAAACTTCTTGCAGTAGATTATTCATTGAGTGGTTTGTTGTTTCCCTTTGTTTTATACCTATATTTTTCACTTGTCTATCACTAGTGTGAAACCAACCAAGGAGGACCCTCATCCTTATATTTTTTCCAACCCAACCATGCTCTTGTCTTGGTAAAACCAATGTTCTAACTAACCAACAAAATTAAAAACCAACCATTCTAAACTTGAGGTGGTCTATCTTTTCCCTTTACAAGTCAGGTGCAGACTTTAGGACCAACACCAACTATACCTACAATTGATTACGCTCTATTCTCACAATGTGAGGTATCTCTCTCTCTCTTTCTCTCTCTCCCTCTCTTTGGTAACCTATGGATAATCTCATTTCCAGAAATAAAATGTTGTCTTACCAAGTCTTTAGTTAGGACCTAGGTAATATCTTAGGTTTGCATGACTTGGGGATACAGTGGTGTTGTAGGATCCATTTGAGTTAATGTCTTCTCATTGATTATCACCACACTATGTTAGCCATTTTATTCAATGTAATCTAGCTCCATGATAGTGCTGAAGTGGTTGGTTTCATTTTGAATCCTTTTGTTCACATTGAATTTGATGTATTACATGATTTGTAAGTTCTTATAGTGGCCCTACTTCAACACAAAGTAATATGATTTATTTTAGGCTAATTGCACAATGATTTTCATGGTTGTTTCCTAATCTAGTGGAGGCACTCAAATACTAGGTGGATTTTCTAGCTTTTGGGGTGGAAGAGGGATGTTGTATTCATGCATATAACCTACATCCAATGGGACATATTTCATCTCCTCATATTTCTTCTCACCTTATTTCTCCTCTTTATCTTCTTATTGGTCCAACCCACCAACTAGGTATGGCTTGGGATCCTTGTTGTCTCCCTCAATTGAAGTAAGTAGGGTATAGGCTAGTCTTTTGGAGCCCCTGTGAATGTTTTTATCCTAGTTCTGATCATTAGTATAGTTGCATCCTTCCATACCCTTGTCTTCTCCTTGTGTTTCTTATCCCTCAATTGTTTCTTGAGGGTCCATTTTAATCTCAGACCTATCTATTAGGGAAGGAGGTTGTTATTTTTCAATTAGGTCAACATCAACCTTAGGAGGCTACTATTGTTTAACCTATAATGGGGTTATAAAATGAATATGGGGTGTCATTTTGGTGCTTTGTAGTTGTGGCCAATGCGAAGTCCCAAACTAGATTTCCTTCATTATAAAAGCTAGTCCTTAAACCTCTATCAATAACTTGTGTTTTGTGGTTGGGGTTTGATGACTCCTGGGATTTTTTGTAAGTGGGGTATGGTTCAATATCTCTAATACTTATGTAACACCATGGTATACTTCTTCTCATGTCTATATATCCTTAACTATGGTGACAATCCAGGGCATTTGAGAGAGTGGTCTTGCTCCACTCGAAACCCTAGATTTCTAGCCCACTTCTTTGATTTGAGATGATGAGGTGATGACATCTAGTTATTTTTGCTTCCTTTGTTGCAATGGTTCTCAATTACAAGTAATGAGCCATGTTACCTGATTGGTACTTTTTCAAATGCATCCCCTTCATTCAACTTCTTCCTTTGGAAAAGGAAGAAGGTTCATTGCTCGGTTATGTTGGTCCCAACTCTTGACCATCTCTCAACTTCTTTTTTGATAGTTTTGTAGATGAGGATGAAAGGTAAAAGGTTTATGTCAATCCTCTCTACACCTTCCATGATCACCTTGGCATACTTATTGCTTCAAGTAGCCTCAAATTTTAACCACTTTTGATCTAAGTGTTTTATATTTTTTGTGGGGAACTAGGATAGATGCATGGATACCTACATCATCCTCTTATACTAGGAAGTGAATTCCTTGTCGTTGAACTATAGACAGTCAATATTATTTATGGACCTCCATGGAATAAATGTTATTGAAATCAACCCTTTCTCTGATTGACTGATCCAACATGCTCATGGTGGTTCCCAGTTGAACATGGAAAATTAAAATAAAGAGTATATGTAGTTAAAAGATGACATATTTGAGTGGGAATCAATGGTGACCTTAATAAATTTACTCAGGAATATCAAATACTATTGTAAGCACCTACCTTTTGAAAAAGTTCAATTTCTATCGGAATGCCAAGAGTTCATTATTTCTTCTTTTACTTTCTCATTGCCTAACAAGATAGTATTTGGACACCATTTTCAGAGGAATTGATTTAATGAAGACGATATCATCCAATGCATGTCCTCTATGGGTTCCATGTCATGTGCACAAGTACTCCTCTCCAAATTTCTTTTCACTCTTGTGCGGTTGTAAGGTTGTGCAAACCTTTTCCCCATCCACTAAATGACCTTTGAGGTCTTAAACATTCTCTAGCAAGAAAGGGTAAGGGTTTTCAAGGTAGAGATTACCCAGGTGCACTCTACACAATAGGAAATTTATGTAGCTTTGCACTAGTGTTGGCAACCCAAAAGTGGGTATGTGCAACAAGTTCAAAAGGGATAAGAATTTAAGAGGCTACATTTCATCAACCATTTCTATTAGTATTCCTTTGTTGTTTAACTAAATTTCCTACATGTAGAACACCAATTGTAGGTTTAGGAATTGCTCAATCTTTGTGAAATTTTGATCCATGATTAAGGTGTATTCCAACTTTCCCTTGAAATCTCCCCTTTGAATGAATCTACGGTCGATGTGGGGTCATCCACCACCACTTCCTTCCTTCCTAGTATCGTGAAAATATTTACTTTTCCCATGTTCTCTATCATTGGCTCCCTTCTAGTATAAATTATTGACATTCCTTGGATTATTTGTTGAATCCTTTCTTGTTGGCCTCCACTCTGGTGCATAAGAAATAAATTTGTTCTCACTAGTTATCAAGAACTTGTCACTTATTCAACTCTTCAATTTATAGAATGACCTAATAGGTTGGCAGATTTAGATTATATAAATTGTTGAATTGAATATCGAGATATAATTACCATAAATTTGAAATATGATTGTATTGAGTGGTAATTATGACAATATTTGAGTCGATTTACTTTTGATTTTTTTCCATAATTGAGATTAATTATTCCATGACATAATCCTTGAAACTGTCAATTGAAACTATCACTTGCCCATTAATCTAACTCGTGTCATTTCCACATTTTTGACTCAATTAATTCATTAAGCTCGATTCAAATAAGATTAATGTAAAGATACCAACTGACTTGGCTCATTTATTTATTTTAACAACATAGTGTTATAGCACAACAATGCAACTTAAGGACTCTGTATTGGCTTGATTTTCTTACTAACTTGGAATCTATATTGTCTTGATTTTATTACTAAATTGACCATTTAGAAAGAGAATTTACCCCTCGACTACAAAGGTGGTTCCTAGCTATGCGGGGGAGTGCAGAGGGTACCCACCCTCTGCACTCCCCCACGTGGAAGAGTGTACATACTTCTGGGGTATAAATTATTCATGGGGTATAAACATGACTAAAAGCAAGGACCTCTGAATCAGGAACATAATCAGGCTCCACAACCAACATAGGTTGACTCATTATAGAAATACCAACATTAACAAAGTAATGTATATTTTCTATTCATGGAAAATATCTTGAATCTTAGTGTTGATTCACTGTGAATAACTACATTGCGATAATATGATAGTATGTATGTAACTCAAATTACCTATAGTTATTCAAAATGTTAAAAGTTCATATATACATATTATCGTGTTTTCTACATTAGATCACGCAAGTTGGAGATGCCATGTTGCTATATTTAAATGTACACAATAACTATGCTATATTTGGTGATATTTTGACTCCAAGCCTCACGGTTCAAATGTACGTGGGTGTAGAGTGAGCTTTCAAGAAAATTTTCAAAAGTTTATTGTTATTTTTCACTCTCAAATTACTCATAAAATTCGAGTCACTTTTATTGTTGAACAAGGATTCAAATTCATTTGGTTGAAAAAATATGTTCTCTTCACCACAACTCATCATCATGGATCATGTTTATACAATGTGCAGTCATTTAAACTTATGAACAATACTAGTGACGGGAACTACAATGAAACTCACATGCATGTTGTAATGCATGTCATACACTTATATTACATTTTTGGTGACTGGGCAATAGGTTGATCAGTTAGATAAGTTTCTAATTGATAAACATATACAAAATGAAAGAGAAACATTGTAAGTGAATACATTCTTTCAAAAAATAGACTTTTTTAAAACACTATAAAGGCAAATCATTCAGACCAAAATTGAGTAAGTTATTTATTTAAAATGCATACATAAAATCATTCCAATCTATTTGGAACTATCTCTAAAATCAAAGTATTTCTATCTTCTTGACAAGTGAAATCAAAGTCAAAGTAAGTTATTAATTACATTTATTTTCATTGATATAAAGAGACTAGCAATAAATAAAGTTATTGCTTTAAACTTTTAAGTAATTATACTCCTTTCTTGTTTATCTTCAACTTATTTGTCTAGTTTTTAATTACATTTATTTTCATTGATATAAAGTTTGATTTGATCATTGATCTTATTTGTAAGTTATTCAATACATTTATTTTCATTGATATAAAGAGATCAACAAT
>SNQJ01S0152287.1:0-22802 GCA_010110895.2 Picea sitchensis | reverse complement strand
TGTCACCTTGGCCTCATAAAATTGATTACCCTGCAAGAATTGAAACAACAGGAGAGGAGCTAGGAACACTTCCTGTTCTGGGAAGGTTTTGAAACTCAGAATCAGACTGCAAATGAACAGATGGCAGGTTCAAAGAAGCAATTGTCTCCTCAGAGCAGCTCAAGGAAAAGAAGGGCTTTGCCAAGACCTTCAGAGGAAAGAATATCTGGAATGAAGCCTCACAGGTTGAAGAGAAAGTTGAACTTTGAGCAGAGCACAGAGAAGACTACACAGCAGAATACAAGGCATCCTACACAACAGAGTACAGGGAAGAACATCCTTAATTTTCCATATTCAGATTCAGAATCTGAGCAGCAAGATCAGTGCCCTGCCATCAAGAGTTCTGAGCAATCAGCTGAATGTGCACAGAACTATGAAACGTTCAATCAAACAGAGTAGGGAGAATCATCAAAAAACCCTAGATCAAATAAGTCTCAGAAAATTAAACATCTCAAGGAGGTAATTTCCCAGCAAGAGGTCTTGGAGCGGGTGATTAAAGACAGGTATAAGAAGTTATCTGATAATTTCGCCAAGACAAATGTTGCGTTTGAACATTTGGCTAAGGAGAGTGTCAGAGAGAAGAAGAAGAAGACAAAACTCACCAAAAACTACAACAGCCTGTGGTGTCTTACCAAGCACCTCAAAAGGCAGATCAGGGGGTTGAAACAAAAGTTGAAACAAAAATCTCATCCAGACCTGAAGGTTCTTGCTCAAGTCACCGTCAATATGCAAGGTGAGAAATCGGATGCCCACTGATTTTGGTTTGAAATCAATTTCAATGGTGAAAACTCTTTTTGTACGCTATTGAGACTTTCAACAACACAAGGCTACTATTCTATTACCCGTTAGCTGTGGAAAGCGATAGCTTTCAACAGCTAACCCATGAAAAAATCAAACGATTGCGTTGTTGAAAGATGGGAAAGCAATTTTGAGGCCAAAAATGCAACAGTTCATTTCAAACAAGCTCTGAAGATATGCCAGTGTATCAGTGGACTAGGAGATCGAATGCTAGAAGTTCAACATCAGGGATTCGAGGGATTTTTGGTTACACATCCAAAACCATTTCCTAAAAACTCGACCATAAACATTGGAAAATTGAACAGTCACATACAGGTGTCCTGCTATTTTCACCACATTGCACATACTAAGAGTTGAAGGAGGCAGATGGCGATTTTGGAAACTGAAGACAAATCAACTATGTAGTTTAGTTGTTGAAGACTTTAATTTCAAGTTGTTTAGATAGAATAGAATTGTTTTTATTAAATGCAGATCCATGTTTTTAGGATCTGTATAACTGTTTGAAGAGGCTATAAATGCCTGTTTTTGAGATCAAAGAATGGTTCGATTTTGGATAGAGTAATCTTCTATTGTACTCAGACTTTTTAATGCTAATACAGATCACAGGTTCCTTTCAGTTTTGATGTCAGCTTTCCATCTTTCTTTTTGTACTATTATCTGTGTTGTCAAGCTTTGAATGGCTGCTATCCCATTGTTTAGCTCATAGCCTGATAATAGGTTTCTTGATTGTCTCTTAGACCCTACATTGTATTGGTTTAGCTTCAATCTGTTCTTCACCCATTTAAAAGTTATTTGTTGATTAATTAATCTTTGAGAGCACTGTCTATTCGTTTACCATTTTGATGTTTGAATGCCATAAGATGAATTGAGTTATCCCATTGATCCACCTTTACAAAATACAAAAACATTCATTTCTTAAGTTACCAAGCACCTTTGGTCTGCAACCACAAAGGGTTTCTTGGAGTGATAACAGGTGTAATGTGTTACGAAATTTGCACACATTATTAACACATGGGCATTCGATAATGCATGCACATTATTTGAAATTGAATATGTTTTGGTGGGAGCATTTTTATTCACTTACATGATTTCCATCTTGGTTTCTTAAATTTGACATGATGACCATAATGGTTCCATATGAAAAAACAACAAAACCTTCATTTCTTTGGATACCTTTGAATATCATTAATTTTCATGTTATTTTTAAATAGGCTACAACAATCCATCAATAATGAAACTTCACACATACATATTCAAATTTGCATGTTCGAAATATATAATTCAAAAAAATATTATTGTTCATTGTTTTTTATTTATTTTTCTTGGTATACATAATAATTTTGAAATCCGAGGTCCTTTCTTCCCCCTAGAAATTTATATGGCTTACTCATTTTAATAAAAAATTATATGATGCATTACTATAAACCAAGATCTACAATCTTAAAAACAAGGTTTATTGTAGATCTACAAGCACTATAGAAAAACATAGGCTTTCATTAAAGACCAATTCAAATTATAGAAAAATAGATAAATAGATGTCATTGTTGTTTCTCCTCCACCTCCACAAGCATTGTTGTGGTGGATGGTAAGAGAATGATGGATTTTCTTGGAGATGATTATACTCCGAGGGAAATTGGAGAGGCAAGTGGTGCGTTGCTAGTTTGCAATTGAATAGCAACAAAAATTATAACCTTTCCTCAACTTTCTCATTTAATTAACTATCAACAGATTACTACAAACTTATGAGTTGTTTTCCTCGTTATGCACCTATCTACTTGTTAGGACTTGTAATATCCTAAGTCTCACTCTTTTACTAGATAAGGGATAATTAATCATTATTAAAAAAACCATAACTAAAAATTAAACTAAGTAAAGAATGCTGGAAATGAATAATCGTTTATCTAATATATCACATTGGGAAACTATTACATGTTTTAAAATAGAACATTGCTAAAGAAATCATTACACTCAATGAAATTAAAAGATTAATATAAAATATATAGAAATGAAAAAATATATATATCAGGGTCAATCATCACATGTATTATTGGCAATAGGTAAAAATTAATGGCAAAATTTTGATACATTGATACCATATTTCAAAATAATATATAATTGGTAAACTATAAAATTCAAGATGGATCCAAACACATAAATCAGCTAAAAAAATCATCAAAATAAATCTTAAAAGATTTCAAATAAGATGGGAACGCCCACGGCTTGGCCACAGGGCTGCCCCCCCGCGGCCAAGTCACAGTCCAATGGACTATGACTTGGCCGCGAGGGCCTAGCCCCGTGGCCAAGCCGATGTCGTGCCAACAATACTAGTAAATTACACCAACACACAAATGAAACTATTCATATATTCCATCAATTCTTAATTTGCGAATTCGTTCGAGCTCGGCATGCCAACAAAAATTAATATTAATTACGCCGAAAGGCGTATACCTATTGGAAACTTCCACACTAATCACTCTTTTAATGACGAAGCCCGAATGGATGAACATGATTTATTTAATAGAGAATATTCTTCGTCGTCACATATGCTGAAGGGTTGTGATGTGATATGGTATTGTCCTGGCAACTCCAAATACAAGCGTTAGTCATTAGTAAGTGTAATTAACCAATTTACGATAACCTTTTTCTTTCTAACGTTTCACTTTCTTCCAATTTCTATTCCTTTACTGTATGCATTGGCATATTGTTCATGGTAGATCGAAAATTGTTTCTATTCCTATATTGTAACGTTTCACTTTCTTCCAATTTCTATTAATGTACTGTATGTGTTGGCAGATTGTTCATGGTAGATCGGAAATTGTTTTATTCCTATACTGTATGCGTTGGTAGATTGTTCATTCCTGTACTGTATCCATTGGGAGATTGTTCATGGTAGATCAAGAATTGTTTCTATTCCTATTATGCGTTGGTAGATTGTTCATGGTAGATCAGAAATTCTTGCTATTTCTATTTCTCTATTGTATGCAATTTCTCGCTATTTCTATTTCTATTTCTCTCAGTTACACCACCTTGCAATTTGGCAATGGACATGCCAGTGGACATTTTCATTCATATTGTTGAAATTTGGGGTGATTGGATGCCTCGTTGTTATACATCTAAGTTGGAGGCCAAATGCATACAGTAAAAACAAATAGGATTGTTATTTTGGGTTTACTTTTTTTCTAATTTTAGTTGTTATTGAATCTATTTTCCATACAGTAAAAATAAATGGGATTGTTATTTTGGGTTTACGTTTTTTTCTAATTTTAGTTTTTATTGAATCTGTTTTCTCTTGTGTTGCAGTTGTGAGGAAATAAGAAGCACAAATGTTCAACAACAGAGCTACAGTAAGGTGAAAGTGGACTCAACCCAAGTAGAGGAGCATAGTAAGGTTTCCATTCATCAGAAAATAGACCACAAGGCCGTTAAATTAGTGAACTTGAATGGATCAAATTATTTACTGCATCATTTGTTGGGTCGATTATTTACTGAACTAAGGATTTTCATGGATCTGGTGTCAATTAGAGTTTTCTTTAACTGACTGCCTGGGTAATTTTATTAGCCGAAACTTTCCGGCATTCAATAGCCACGAGTTTGGGGATGTGCTAGTATTAAATACTACAACTAAAACGAAAAAATTACATAAAAAAATACTATAACAATACATAAAACTATTAAATACTACAACAATACATAAAAACAAATTACATAAAACTATTAAATACTACAAATTACAGATTTCCATAAGGACAATTGGGGATTTTTAAACATGAAAAAACTGTAATCTCAATTTTTTATTATATCCGAGTGTTTGTTGTTCGCCATTTCCATCTGAATATAGATTTGTATTTGTGAAAAATTATGCAGGGAATATCGAACACAGTTTAGTGTGTGGTACACATCTAGCTTGCCTGTACAGAAGGTGGAAAATGGAAATATAGAAGAAAATTTAAATATATATACATGGAATTTGAAAAACATAAACACCATATTACATAGTACCTCTTTCATATTTACTTATCATTTATGGATCTTGAACTCATTTTTTTACAGAAATATTTCTCTGTTCTTATGCTTACTAAGCTACACAGAGCAACACTTTATTGTTCGTGAAAAAATTACATAAAACTATTAAATACTATAACAATACATAAAAAAATAAAAAAAAATTACAACTAAAACTAAATACAACACGGTACCTGGAGCTCGGTGTGCCAACGATGCCAACTTCCAACACAGACCTCTGAAACACCCGCCTACCACCAACATAGACCTCTGAAATGATGCCAACTGCCAACATAGACCTCTGAAACGATGCCAACCGCCAACGATGCCAACCGCCAACATAGACCTCCGAAACGATCATGCTCACAGACGCAATGCTCACAGACACAACACTCACAGATGCAACACTCACGCTCATAGACATTTGACACGCTCACAGACCCAACGCTCATGCTCACAGACGCTCAAACAGAAACACCAACAAAGTTCGAAAACTAAACAAATTTGATGTGTCGTTGATATATAAATAATCTTTCGGCCGAAAGATAGTTTGGTCAAAAGAGTGTTCGGACGGAATATCTTTCGACCGAAAACATATTGCCGGATGAAAAATATCCATCTGACTAAATTTTTACACACAAATCAAGGGTGTCGTTACTGCACCATTCGATTTGACGTTTCACTTTTCGGATGAAAACTAGTTTGGCCGAAAACATTAACTTTCGGCCAAAAAATAATATTAGTTCGGCCGAAAAAATGTTTTTCAAAATTTTGGAGATCCGATTGTCACAAAAGTATTACCCACCTCCGTGATTTCACCCTGATGCAAGTACAAACATGTTTTTAAATAAAGGTGTGGTAGGCCTTCTAGATTCTACTTTAGTATCATAATTACTCAAGAAGTACCATGTTGAAAGTAAAATTTTGACTCATCCAAAGAATGAATACATGGACATTTGGACAAGCTCATCCTTTAATACCATAAATTGTCTTTACATATGGAGTGAAATTTATTTTCTTTCAATTTTTGTACGAAAAAAAAAACATAGGACAATTGTGTTTAACTACGCAATCCCCATCTTATAGTGTTGCATTTTTATTTTCAAAACATCTATACCAATGGTCTAAAAGAATGTTTCTTTCCATTCCAATCTCAAGATGAGCAATGAAGGACCATATATGATTGTAGTAGCTCGAAAAAATTGTTGAATGATTATTATTTCCAGACTACTACTACCATATATGGTCCTCGTTGTTCATATTGAACTCTACACCATTGGAAGAACTCTTATGCATCACTAGTAGTGTTTTTAAGAATGAAGAATTGAAGTATTGTAGGATGGGAATTATGTAGTGAAATGTTGCGTAAAATCATGAAGATAGGTGTTCATTTTTCTTGTTTTATGAGAAAAAAAACTATATTTTCACAAGTTCCTCAACTTCCGGTACAAAAAAGTATTTTTTTTTATTTAGAAATTTTCTTTACAGAAAAAACAAAACTTGTGAAGAATTTTGTTAGCTTTCTACTGACTATCTTTCAAATTATTTTTATTGAGATTTGATATGTCAATTTTGCAATTGTTTTACAATATGTTCATTAAAAATGAAAGGAATTATAATAAGTTATTTTTGTTAATATTGTTGGGCAGATGAAGAAAAACATAGCACATAAACCAGAGCATAAACGAGCTAGATTAAACACGCATTAAACCAAGAAGAACAAACACACAATTTGACATGGTGATTTATGTGGAAACCCAAATTGGGAAAAAATCACGAGCAATGATTATCAGTCTTTCTCTATTCAAGGGAGAATTACAATATCCAACCTAGGCATACAACCATCCTCTCCTCACACAATATACTCGCTTGCACTCGCATTTTCATCACATTGTTCTCTACCTCTATGGGTATGCTCGTATATATAACATCTATCACTTAGTTACACAGACTGATCATGAATAGATCGCATAGTTACACAAAAAAACATAAGTAGATTGCATGCATGTATATGTGCATGTGCACCGCATGAGAAAATTTGTTGGCATGTTTCCAATAATCTCCACCTTGACAAAAATTTACCTAATATATCATGCCCTTAATTAATTCATCACCTTTTCTGCAAGCCAAGAGAAGCCAAACACCATCACAACTTTGCAACTTCTCTGACAATAACGTTACATGAACAAGCCTGCACAAGTCACTCAAGCATGGACCATTCTGTCTCCATCAGTAACTTGTCTAATAGACCGATGTACTTGTCCAAAACTCATGAATCATAACCACAAACCAAATCACTGCAACCACTATAGGTGATACTTGTGCTTATGTGTTTGAAGCACCCATTTCCATGCTCCTGACCTGGTTTTACCCTGTGTCTACTGACAACACCAATTGCATGTGAAATGTTGACCATTTCTTTATCGCAATCATCAAACTTCCTACTATCATATAATACTCGAGACATATAACCCTTTTCTTCTTCATCAATTAGGACATAAACCTAAAGAGAATTCACAATGGAAAGCCAAAGGGATTTTACCAGTTTCACATTATTCATACTGAATTTCTTGAGTATCTTCACCACATAATTTTGTTGTGATAACCAATCTTACCATCCTTACTGTCTCTGTGTATTCCCATGCCCAACATTTATTTTGTTGCTCTCATATCCTTCATAACAAATGACCTAACCAACTGAGCCAACCTGTTGATCTCAAACATGCTTGTGCTTTCAAAAGGAATAACATATAACACCAAGATAATGAATATACCATAAACACAATGGTTATACTCACTTCTTGTAAAATTTGGTTCACCATGAAGGAATCAAACATCGTGTACCATTTTCCTAGCATACTTCAGGCCATACAATGATTTTTGAGTTTGCAAACAAATCCCTTTTGTGATTCTGAACTAATCGTTGTGCTTGTTCCATATACATCCCCTTATAAAAGGAGATTCATCAAACACTGCATCTTTGTCCATGATGATTCTGTGGGTATTAGGACCCCACAGTCTGCATCCTCTAACACCATCACCATATCAAAGATCTACCTATTTGATATGGGTCCTACTTAGAAAGATGATAAAAAACCATAAGCATCACAACCAAATAATTTCACATTTGATTAATTACCAGATGAACTGTTCATACCTCTTCCTGAATCTTCATGTCTTTTGCAACCGATGGTGACCGAGTTACTAGATATCACAATCCCTTATGTCCACAACTATTGTTGAAACTTGGCATTATTGAACATGCCTATTCAATCCCAACTTCCTTTCAATACTTTCCAAGTTCCATGGATATGAACTTACCTTCATCATATATTCTCAAACACTTGATTGACCTACCAACACATCAACCTTTGTACAGACCCACCTTTCTAAACTCGACACACTGCTCCACCTCGAACTTTGCATTCAAACAACTTTGACCAAATTCGACCAAACCGACCAAGTAAGCCTTCACCGCTTACCTCCAGGCCCATTTACAATGGATTTCACCAAGCCTTTTATAGGTTTCATTACATGCAATCCATGGACATAATACCATGGGATACGTAAAACACATGGACCTGAAAAACCACCTACTTTGACTTAAAAACATATTTAACTCGTTAACTCATTCACCGAGTCAAGGTTAACCTAACACACATGCCCCCCCACATATTCAATCTACCTAAATCTATGTCTAGACTTTTCATAGGTGACCTAATAAACCAGGGGTACTCATGCTTATCTAGGTCTTACATACATATGTCCATTTACATGCAATCAATAATTTCTACAACTCAAAAGTAAATACAATTTTATTTTATTTTATTTCACGGTGACTCAACCAGCACCACCATGCACCTTCTATGCAAACACAGGTGTTGAGACACAATACACAAACAAAACTTCATCAACCATACATGTAGTTGAATTTGCTTCTATTGTGGAGTCATCTTTGGATGCTTGTTGTGTTCTCCAACAATCCTTCTTGAGATGCCCAGATTTGCCACAAAACCAACATTTTGCCTTACCCCTACTATATTTTGACTTAGACTGGTTGTACCTTTCTGGTCTTGCCCTCCTTCTATAGATCGATCTCTGACCACCATTTCTTCTGTTGTTGAGGTTTCATTACTGGATATTTTCCTCATCTCCTCAGACAACAAAGATCCCACAACAATGTCATAATCAATGGCATATGTTGTGTTAAACCACACAGTTGTGATCAGATGATCCCAAGACTCAAGCAACGAACACAATAGCATAACCCCCTTGTCCTCATATTTGAACTTTACTTCCATATTAGTTAATTGAAAAATCAGAGTATTGAAGACATTCAAGTGATGAGTAATTTTCGTACCTTCTTTCATTCACAAGCTGTACAACTGCCTCTAGATTTTGTTTGACAAATACAGACTCTCCAGTTTAGTCTACAAACCTTGTTGTCTCCTCTTTAGCAATGTTAAATAATACCTCATTTGCCAGACACAAACAAATAGTAATGAGGGCTCTTGCATCAAGATCTTCCCAGTCCTCGTCTATCATGTTTGCCAGTTTCTTTGACTTTCCAGCCAAGGCCTTTTACAATCTTTGTTACACAAGCAAATCCCGTATCTTGAGTTTTCATAACGCTAAGTTATTCTTACTACTGAATTTATCCACCTCAAACTTAGAACTCTATACTTTCACAATTAAAAAAAATTCCAAAACCACTACTTATAAAATATAAATGATCCTTTTAAAATGAAAAAGTTTTATTATATTTAAGGTTAAACCTCAAAAATATAAACTTTAATTAAAAGGTTTTAAAAAATACCTTTATTAAATTAAAAACTTTTATAAAAACCTTAAACTCTTCCGCTTCACCTATAAGTTTTATAGCCATGTCTTAAGTCTCACGACCATATCTTTTTGAATAAGACAAAACACCTTCAAAACTTTAGTTTATACCATGCATGCAAAATTTTCAAAATACCATGCAAACTTTGGTTTTTAAGATCAGCGCTAGTTTGGACTATTAACCCTCTTTGAGCGTGGATAGGGAGAGTCGATTTGTTGGCGCTCTGGGTGCGTTCTGTGTTGCACAAATAGTGTGCGCCAATTCTACGAAAATTGCAATTTCTTAAATCTGAGAATGACGATGTGCCTCTAACACTGTTTACAAATCTTCTTGTGTTCACAGAAACCTGCACACAATTATTTTTGGGGCTCACAATTCGAAGTTAAATCTAAATATAGCCAGAGCATAAAAGAGCTAGATTAAACATGCATTAAATCAAGAAGAATAAATGCATAATTTGCAATTTGACACAATGATTTATGTGAAACATAATGATTATAGGTTTTTTTCTATTCAAGGGAGAATTGCAATAGACATACAACCATCCTCTCCTCACACAATGTACTGACTTGCACTTATATTGTCCTCACATTGTGCTCTACCTCTATAGATATACTTGTATATATAACATCTATCACTCAGTTTGATCATGAATAGATCACATAATTACAAAAACAATTTATAAATAGATTGCATACATATGCATGTGACGAAATTTGAAAATTAATTTACATGTTTCCAACAAAGATGAGACCCTGCTCAAGTTCTTATAATTCACAAGAAACTGAACTTATCCGATATCTACAAGAACTCTGTATGGGCGAACGATTGGAGGGTCTTGTATAACTATGGTACCGCCCCTACCAAACCCAACCATAGCCACATTCCTAGAAACATCGCTGCCCAAAGCTCAGCATAGCCACATTCCAGGATCTGACGTTTATCCTTGTTATAAACTTCAACCCTGTCTTGTTTTGGGATAGCGTATGATTTGTACACACGACCTGAGGAAGGCCCGAATACCAAATGTTAATGTCAATGGCCTTGGAAATTGCAGTATCCAGCCCAACTTGAAGTTCAACAAGTTCAGGTCATGCACAGCTTTTAGGGTTTGCAAACACGCGGGGACTCCTTTATTGTCTCCAACGACGGTTTCCAATGCCTAAACTCTCGTACACTATGCTCTCTGAACCCCAACACCAACGGCTGGTTTTCGTTTTCATCTATCTCCAACTTTGGCACCACGACCTCCAGGTCTGCTACTTTCTCCTTCAATTGATCTGGTCTTCCCGCACTGTCTTTCTTTGAACGAAATTCATCTGAATTGCCGGTGCCGAGTCTTGGAAAAATTCTGGAGTTCAAAGAGAGCTTTCTATGGCCAGAATTGCAATGAAATGATAACAAATTAAGCGAGGTCATATTGGAAGGCGATAGTACGTGACGCAAATATTTTTGCATTGGGAGAAGAACGTAGACGCCTCCAAACGCCAGATCTTCTTCTGCAGGGAGTGCTGCGATGCGACGCCCTGCTTGGAGATCTCTGAAATTGCACACGAATTGCTGGGGATTGTCCATCATCAGCTCTCCTACCTTAGTTGCCTCCCTATATTCTTCGAAGCCGCCATCATGCCACCGTATAACCTTCGCTACCGCGGTGGTTTTGGACGGTTTAGCACAGCACAGATGATTCCCCATTGATGCTTTCAAGCTGCTTTCTATATATCTTATGTTTACAGCTCTGTCTATCTATCCCTCGCGGGGGTCGATTGATTGAAGGGAATATTGATAAATAAAAATGGGAAATAGTGATAACAGGAGGCCTCTGAACGCTTGCTTGCCGAAACCCTGAGGAGAGGTCTGGTGGGAGAAAATGAGGTGACTGTATAGATAAAAGCGTTAGTGGAGATGGTTGTGGAAAATTCAGCCGATAGAGCCTTAATTTATTGACGAAAAATGCCGACGGTATTGAGCCGCGAGAGGAGTACGAGTTTAGCGACGACTTTGGCGAGTCTGAAGGAGTTGAATCAATCTCTCCACTACACGGATTTTCGAGTGCTGTCGACTGTTCGCTTGACCCGACCCTTACTCCACTATCTACACAGAAGCCCTGTAGAGCGGTAGAATTTTTTTATGTAGCTTGACTGTAAGGAAATGTTATATATGTATATATATTTTCATCTACTAATCGATATTCACCAAATTTGGTGTAAGGAAGCCGATTATATATAGAATCCCCTCGCTTTACTTGAAATTCACCAAATTGGATGTAAGAAAGCGGGATTACACATACACACTAACAGAGCTTATTATGGAGATATTAGTGTTTATTATATTACCTTATCTTCATCTCCAAAGATAAAACTCTACGCATTTTTAAAATAGAGACTAAGACTAGCACAGCCGGCGGCTGGTGAACGCCGAAACGCAAATAAAATATGGCAGTACCACTTTTATCATGTCACATTTAAAAGGAAGAGTAACGAGCACGTTGCTGGAAATATTTAGGGTTTTAAGCTTTACGAGCAGGCCAATAGAATCGGGAAGAGATTTGAGACGATTGGAAAAAACGTCCAGACTTTTTAGATTCACCAACAGAGTCGCGCATTCGGGCAAGCACTACAACGGACACCATCAAAAGAATAATTAAAAACACTGCTTTAGAGAAGTATCGTAAATGATTCAATGAACTGAAACTTGTCACATGCCGTAAATGATTCAATGAACTGAAACTTGTCACATGCCAACAAACGCAACTTAAACCTGTTTAAATATGATTCGTGTTATTTACATCCAAAGTTTCACATCCAACTCTTTACCGTAATTTCTTAATATGATTAGGTAAATGTGAAAAAGTAAACATGTTAACGCATGCATTTATAAATGCAAGGAAGTTATGAATAGTAAATCTTATTCATTGATTTGGAAGGACGACTAAGAATATGCTAGCATCTTCAATTCCTGGCCATAAGATTAAGATTTAAGGTTAAAAGATCATTAAATGTGCCCATTGCCATCAGCGTAACTAGCACAACCACATAATTGTGGCATAAAACTCTACTCATTTTTAAAATAGAGATTAAGACTAGCACAGCCACATAATTGTGGTGTTAGACTAGCATAGTGACATAATTGTGGTCGATTAACGCGGAAAGCCTATTTCATTTACAAACAAACCCTAATTCGCCTATTTTAATGTGAATGCACTACTAATGTTGTACATAACGACTATGAGGGGGCGTGAATTATGCCTTCCACTGTATAAATACACAACCTTTGCAAACTTTTCTATAAAATCTAGAAGGAAGACACTTTTCGCGTGTACTCTGGACAATACAATGGAGGGCCGAAGGAATTGGTGTACGCGAATGTATTTCCTTGTTATACAGTCCAGGCCAGCCCTATTTCCTTGTTGTACACTAAGGAATTGGTGTACACGAATGTATTTCCTTGTTATACAATATCTTGAATTGCAATAAAATAAAACAAATCACAGTTCATTTTGTTTACAAAATCAAATGTACGACATATCTTGAACTGCAATAAAATAAAACAAAATCACATTCATTGTGGAAACCTTTCGACTACGCAAGACAACTGGCGACGCCACTACAGCTACAAAAAAGGTGGTCAGTCGATAGTTTAAATCCCCAACTAGCGACCGCTGGTGATGCCAGTCGATAGTTTAAATCCCCTAACCAGATGATTCAACTGCACATTAAGGTGGCCATAAAAAACGCCACAGAAACGTGGCCACCAAACGTTCGTCATGGCATTCAAATTAATGAAACTTGTAAATTAAATGATTGCACTCCACTTTTATCTTACCACTCTGTGCAAATACCTTAATATTTTTTCTAATCAGGTAGAGGTGGCAATAAGTTAGTGAACACAGTAATTTTTAAACACGATTAGGTAAATGTAAAAAAGTAAACCTAATAAATGTACTCATTACCAATAGATGTACACCTTTCAACGTAATAAAACTCGATGACTTTTTAAAATAGAGGTAGTCTTTAAAATAAAGGTAGTCTCAAGATACAGAGACCCTTTATTGGAGGCATGGAATATCGCCATCAGATGAGCAACCTTATCTAAAGTTTTATACAACTTGCACATGAGAATGTCAAAGTGCGCAGTCAATAGCCTTCTACATCAATCAACCATGTCCATTTAAATAAACTATTTTATAAAATATAAATTATTTTAATAATATGTATTTCGTGACAAATTGGTGAGTTCTTTTTATTTGTTTACTTAGTTGAGTTCAACTTGGCGAGTCTCCACTTAATTTTCAAATTTATTGTGTTATAATTAATATAAAGTATGACTTATTTTAATAATATGTATTTCATCTTTTTCTTTATTTATTTTAATTGGTTAAGATCAACTTAGCAAGTCTTCATTTTAATAATTTTATACATAATTTTCAAATTTATGGTGTTATAAATTAATTGAGAAGTTCATACATAATTGTATCAATATTATAAATCAATTTTAGAATGTCCCGACCTAATACAATTTTTCTATTTATATTTTGATAATTTAATTTAAGAGTTCACACAAAATTACATAGATAATGACATAATGAAACTGAGTTAATTTTATAGTTTTTATTAAAAAATTAAAACATATTTAAAATATAAAATATAGATAATATGAATTTTTAATAGTTAAAATGTTTAAATATTAAATTTAGTTTAGATATAAATGTTCATTTCTATCAAAAAAAAAAAAAGTCAATGGAATTGAAAATAGATGTATCAATATAAAAGAAAATTATAGATTTTGGGGAGTTTTTACAGGTATATTTTTCAATCAGTTTTTATTTAAATCCAATAAAAAATTGTTGAAATCTCAAATTTGAGTGATTAAGTCTATATTCAAAAATGCAATTTAAACAAAATAAAATGGTGATTTCACCAAAATTGTTTTATCAAATTCTTATAAAAATTCAAAAAATTGAAGTGTTTAGTACATTTTCAAAGTAAATAAATAATAAAGAGAAATTTTAGTGTTTTCTAAATAGTAATAAAAAACAAAAGGAAGTTACCAAATATTAAAACTTGAGAAAAAAAAACAATGGAGGTTTAAAATTGGAAACACTTTAAGTAATGTAATCTCTTACATTTGAGATTGAAAATAAATTGATGATAATTTTGTGTTTATCTTTAATATTGGTTATTGAAGTCTACATTGCTTCTCATCTCTTAAATGCAACTTTAAGAACCTTTCTGGTGTGATCTATCCAATTTCTAAAATAATGAAGTGAAATTACTACAAAGAGTTTTTGAGTTAATGTTTGAGACAATGAATGACCAAATAAACACAACAATGTCCTATCCCAATTATTTAAGATAATGGGAATAAAGCTCCACATGCTTCATCTTACTATGAGAAACTATCTCAAATATGAATCCATGCTCACCCATTAAGGGAAAGGCTATATTTAACCTAGATAATCAAAAGATAAACTACTTTTTTATTTTTACAAGACCAGACTATGAATCCAAATCCAAGATCAAATATATAGTTTACACCATCTTCCTTTTTACTTATGATAATATAATTCTAGAACTATATTGATTACACAACACAACCTAAAATTATAAAATTTTGGATACCATTTTTTTTATTTTTTACAAAAGAGTTTAATGCATTTTTTTTTCTTACACTTTCATTTTGATGATTCCATCCATTTCATATGGTCTCGAAGGTTTCTTTAGCCTCAGAAAAACAAATGAATCCAAGTTATTGAAAACCCACCTTTTTTTCCAATCGTTTCCATGAAGTCAAACTGTGACAGGAAACAAATATTATCTTTGTTGAAAACTGAGAAAGGGTAATATTTCCAACAACACCGAGAACAAGTTCAAGGGGTGATGAAAGATCTTTTTTTTTTCACAGGCCAGAGAAATTCTTTAAGGTTCGTCAAAGTTGGAAAAGGTATCAATCTCCAAGTGCATCGAAGACATAGAACATTGTTTGCGGAAAAAAAATCCTTAGGTCACCAACACTAATTTTTGAACACATCAAAAGTCTAAAACAAGAACAGAAAACATGAAAATTAGAGTGCACCAAAAACAAACTTTTGAATACGCCAAAATAGAAAAACAAGTTCAATGAAATATAAAGAACAAGTCCGCCAAAAAAAACTCTAGGCACACTGACAAAGGGTTTTGTTTCACTAATAGATTAAAAAGGAAAGGAAATCCTTGAAACACATTTTTGTAAGAACCAAAAAGAATGTTAAACTTCGTCAAGAAAAACGGAAATGAGACTTGGAAATAATGGAGAAAGCGTCAGTTGTAAGCACCAGTTATAAGTTTCAGTTGTGAGAGTCAGTTATAGGCATGTTAAGAGTCAGTTCTTAGTTAAGAGTCTAGTTGTCTTTGGTTTTCATGTCACCGACTCGGTAGAGTCTTTTCCTATATAAGGATGTAATCCGTCTTCATTTAATATTGAGAAGTGAGCGTAGCCTCACCGTGTGTTTGGTTCATATATTTTATCTTGGTATCAAAGCCACAGGAGTGAGGTGCGTAAATTCTAGAGGTTCACAGACCTCTCCTCTGGTAGGGTGCGAACCTATATTACTCACACTTTTGTGCATGCTCGGAACCAAAAATTTTCACAGGCTGTTGTCCATTAAGGTGTGAACTTCCTTCACGATTTTCGCAACCCAGTAACGGGTGAGGTGCGAACTCCCCGCAGCCAAGTAAAGGGTGAGGTGCGGACTCCCTATAGTCAACTCTAGCATGAGCGTGCAACATGAGTTTGGGTGCAGCGTGAGGTTGAGTGGATCGGTTATAGTTTTAAACATTTGCTTCAATTTAATAAATAACCATTTGCGTGAGTTTATAGTTTCACGATTTGCGTATACATAGTTGAGCTACCAATCGTGAAGATCTATTTTTAACCATCAAGTTTGCATGGTAAGTGAAATTTTGAATGCATGCGTGTGGTGGTGAGTTTTGAATGCATGCGTGGTGAGTGAGCTTGCATGCATAAGTGCCTTTTATTTTTTGAGCTTTTAAAACTAAAAAGTGCATTCAAAACTTATGCATGGTGGTGGTGAGTTTTGAATAAGAAGTTCTCTTATACATGCAAATAAGAAAAGGGAGTTATTCATTTTTTTTATTATTATTATTAAAAGTGGATAAAGCGTATGCATGTGGAGTTTAAAAATTTATATGGCCTATAAAAAAGTTTATTAAAGAGGGTAAGAGATTTAAGAAATTATGAAGTGTATTTTTATTCAAAGTGGGTTTTATTTTGAAGTATAAGTGGATATTAAAGTTTATTCAAGAGAATATTATTTGTGAGATTTTGTGTGTAAAAGTTGAGAGCCGAGATTGAATCAGATCGGTGGTATCCGAAGGCAGAGAGACAAAACTTTGCATATCCTTGGTGATTTTCTTGCAGAGACTAAATTGCAGCGATGGCAAATCCGCTGGTAGAGACCTACCTCAATGAAGCCAACAAGTTAGATGGCTCAAACTTCATTAACTGGAAATTCAAGATGCAGATGCTCATGGAGGGCTATGGTGTCTGGAACATTGTGAAGGGAACTGAATTGAAACCTGATGCGGTTGCAGGTGCGACAGCAACACAAATCCAAGACTGGGAGAAGCAAACAAGGAAAAGGTATTGTTGCGCATGTCAGTTAAAGATAGCATAATTCCACATATTAGAAATGCTACAACTTCTGCTGCAACATGGACAGCTCTTAAAGCATTGTATGAAACTAGCAACACAAATCGCATTTTGTTCCTGAAAACTAAATTGCTAGGCATTAGATGGATGGAAATGAATATGTTAATTCATTAGATTGCATTAAAAGAGGTGAAAACAAACTAGAAATGAAATATAGGAGGAAAGTATTTCCAACAACATTCTGAAGTGACTATTACCTTAAATGGTATGCTGAAATATTATCAGATGTCCATAACAAGTCTCACAGCAAGGGAGAAACCTCTTACATTTGAAGAACTTACAGGTATTTTTCTACCAGGAAGAGGCATGAATCTGAAACATCAGAGTAAATTTATTTCTGGTCAAATAATAGATCTGTGAGAGGGATATCAGGAGAAAGAGGTGGAGGAGTTAGTTCATCGCAGAGAAGACAAGGTATGCAATCTAATAGGAATGAGTAAAAGAGTTGTTATTATTGTGGTCGACCTAGACATATGGTTAAAGACTATCATAAGAAGAAGAGTGGGAAGCTAGGAATAAACCTAAAACACAGTCAGGTAGTCTCGAGAAAATCTTCAAATCAAGATCCACAGTTATTTGTGCTAGTGATGATATTGATGAACCCCCCAATTTTGACTCATGGGATCTTAGGCTTTTTGTGTCCTAGCACTTTACTTTATACGCTAAAGCAGGTGTTTGATGCAGTTTTGTGGATTAAGACATCGATACATATAGAATTGTAATAAAATTGGTATGCTAATTTTAAAACGAGAATGAATGGTGCCGACATATATCTTGGAGATAACCACGCTTATCAGATCAAGGGATATGGATACATTCCTATGACATTGCCAAATGGTATTGTTAGTCACATTCGCAATGTGGTATATGTGCCAAGAATAAAAGAATAAATTAATCTTTGCATTCACCATTACAGATCATAACTTGGAGGTTGAATTCTTCAAAAATTATTTCATAGTGAAGGATCTGTTGGACTATTTCAAAACTGTTGCAATGGGAGTTGGAGAAGGAGGCCTATACAAACTTGATATTACAAGCAAAGCACATCACACAATGACTTATGCAACTATGCCAACAAAAATTATTTGGCATCAAAGGTATGGACACATCAATCATCACGATTTATTGTTATTACAAAAAGAATATGGTTGAAAGACTTTATGTTAAGAATGAGAAAGTTGCTTATGATGGATGTGCATTGAAGATGCACGAGATGAATTCCTCTCTAATTCTGATAAGAAAAAGAGGGATGTTTTAGATCTTGTGCATAGTGATGTTTATGGGCCTATCTGAACTAAGATTCTTTATAGGTGCATTTACTTTACATTATTTATTGATGATTGCACAAAATACACATGGGTTTACTTCCTTAAACGAAAAAATGATGTTTTCGAGTACTTGAAAAATTGAGAACCATGGTGGAAAAGCAGAGAGAAAAATCCATCAAAATCCTCCATTGAATCAAGAGCAGGAGGAATTACTCATCGGGGGACTTCATCAAATATTGCAAAGATAATAGAATAAAGCCTAGAGGTTCTGGTACCTCCTGCTCCACAATAAAGCGAGTGTTGAAAGGAAACAGAACTCGAGGTAGAGTCATTGTGCATGTAGTATGATGAAAGTTAAGAATCTCTCGAATGCATTTTTTGTTGAATCCATAAATACTGCAGTTTGTTTAAAGAACAGAAGTCCAACAAATTGTCTTGATAATGTTACTCCTTTGAAGCCTTCTATGGTTCCAAACTTGGGTTCATAGAACTTTGAAAGTATTTGGGTGTAAGATTTTTTTACATATTCCAAAGGAGAATAGGAGAAATTGGATGCTAAATCCATTGTCATATTTCATTGGAATTAACATTATGATTTTAAAGCATACAAATTGTTTGATCCTTCTACTCACAAAGTATTTGCAGTAGAGATGTACTTTCCATGGTATGAAGCGAGGAAATCATGATGACAACATTCATGTTACGAGGAATGGTGAGAACTTCTTGATGAAGGAGTTAAAGAAAGCGTGACTGACAGCTATCCCACACAACAACATCCATCCCATGGCGATAGTCATCCCCTTGGCGACAACAACCATCCCTCTGACACTGCAGCAACAACTACAAGAGATGATTGATATGGACCAATTCAAGCGATCCTGGGGTTCACCTAGAGGTGAAGACAAATCTTCTCAAAGTGGGGAGGAATATAATCAACTGAGAAGATCTTCAAGATGAATTGAAACTCATGAGAAGTTATAGAAACATGCCCTAACGGTAACAAATGTCATAGAACCCATGAATTTTGATAGAAGCTAATGAACATGATGAATGTGAAATGCAATGGAGGAAAATATGAATCACTAATGAAAAACAATACTTGGAATTGACTAAATTGCCTAAACACAAGAAGCCCATTAGATGCAAATAGATATACAAACCAAAATTTAAATAAGATGGTAGTATAAACAAATATAAGGCTAGAATGGTTGCAAAAGGGTATTCACAAATGAGGAACATTGATTATCTTTGAGCAATTTGCACCATTAGCTAAGTCTCGACTCTATCATAATGTTAATTGCTAGCTACAAAACACCATTAGAAGCTTCACCAATTAGATGTAAATGCGCATTTTTTAATGGTGATTTAAAGGAAGAAGTTTACCTTACTCAACTTGAAGCGTTTGTTGAAAAGGGGTAGAGCACTAACATGTAAGTAAAAGAAAGCATTGTATGGACTAAAAAGGCACCTAGGTCATGGTATTAAAAGATAGACTCTTTTCTTTCTTCATGAGGGTTTTATGAGGAGCAAAAAGTGATCCAAATATGTATACCAAATTTGATAAGCAGGGGTATATAGTATTGATTTCATTATATAATTTGATAGTTTAATAAATTACGAATTTAGAAGTTAATTGATGAAATCAATGAGCAATTATAAGGTGCTGAATGGTGATCTTGGTGAGTTACATTACTACCTAGGTCTTGAAGTTTGGAGAAAATGTAGGCAAACTTTTTATTTGTTAGAGTAAGTATATCAAAGAAATACATAAGATTCTTAAAATAGATCGATTAACAAGTTTCCTTTGTTCCAATGCAATAGAACATGAAACTTTCTTGTGATGATGGTTCGAAGGAATTGAATGGCACTATCAACCTTACCTGTGAGATGGTGGGTAGTCTGAATTATCTCACCTGGCAGACTGATATTTCACCATGCATGGAGATGTGTTAGGGTGATTCGAGAGTGAAACCTCATGAAAGCCATTGGAGATCGAAAAAGCGTTACTCGGTATCTAAAGGGTACATGATTGTAATTATTAAATATCGTGCATCGATGTTAGGTTGACAGTTATTCCAGTTAGGATTGGTGCAGCAATGCGGATGTTGAAGATCAACCGGATATCGTTCATCATTAGATCAAGTTTTCATGGAGCAGTAAAAAGCAACCCTCTGAGCTGTCTTCCTCGAGAAGCGAATATAAACCTTGTGTACATGTTGTAAGTTGATTGAGTTGAGACCTTCAAGATATTGGAAGAGCGAAAGGAACCCTCTGATGATGGAGATGTGATAATCAAGTTCAACATCAATATTAGAAGAATCCAGTTTTCGTACGGAAAAGCATGTTGATGCTGAGTTTTCATTTTGTTAGAGAAAAGTTGCGGTCAAATGAAATAACTCTTATTGTAATACTTGTGAAAATCTTGTTGATATTTTCACTAAGCCTCTCGGAAACCGGGGTTTTTTCATGGAGCAGTAAAAAGCAACCTACTGTATCTTTGTCTTCTACTGAAGCAGAATATAAAGCCTTGTGTGCAACAATTTGTAAAGTTGATTGGTTAAGAAGACTTCTTCAAGATGTTGGAGAAGAACGAAAGGAACCTACGATGATCAGATGTGATAATCAAAGTTCAATCAATATTGCGAAGAATCCGATTTTTCATGCAAGGAAAAAGCATGTTGAAGCTCAGTATCATTTTGTTAGAGAAAAGTTGCAGTCAAATGAAATAACTCTTGTGTATTGTAATACTAGTGAAAATGCTGGTGATATTTTCACTAAGCCTCTTGGAAAGATTAAGTTTGAACTGTTTAGGGCGATGTTAGGTGTAGAAGTCAATCCATTCTCCATTAAGGGGGAGACTTGGAAATAATGGAGAAAGCGCCAGTTGTAAGCACCGGTTATAAGCTTCAGTTGTGAGAGTCAGTTGTAGGCGTGTTAAGAGTCACTTCTTAGTTAAGAGTCTAGTTGTCTTTGGTTTGCATGTAACCGACTCGGTAGAGTCTTTCACTATATAAGGATGTAATCCGTCTTCATTTAATATTGAGAAGTGAACGTAGCCTCACCGTGTGTTTGGTTTGTATATTTTATCAAGCAGTGAGAGCTGAAAGTCATTTTTTTGTAACTATTGAATAACATGAATTGGAGCCCATAGATCTCACGAAATAATATTTTTTCGGAACACATAGAATGGCCAATTTTGAATGTGCCGAAATGCAAATATTCTGATCCATCGAAGACATTTCGCGCATGGGGAAATCCGTAACCATTGCATGGGTTTGGCAAATGTCGTGTCTAATTAACAATGGTATAATTTAAGATCTAGACGTTATTGGGTCATTATTTTACATGCGTAGGATCCATTAGTTTTAATTTAAAATCTGGCCAATTAAATAAGTCATTCAAAGCATAATTGAGAAGCTCTGCATTTTTGTTCCTTGAAATTCCATTATTGTTTATGCTGGTTGAGCACTATAATTTGAAATTCCATTATTGTTTATGCTGGTTGAGCACTATAATTTGAGTATACAAGATAGTCTCAGGACTAGGCCTTGGTTGTATGTGGATTAGAAGCATCTCAGCAAAAAGGGGAATTCAGGATGACTCATTTTAGTGCAATTTTCCATTGTTTGTGTCTGCTAAGAACCAGTAAGTGCCTAAAACCTGAAACTATTCAATTAAATTTTAGACAAATGCATGAGTAAACATTCTAAATATATGAATTATAATTTCTATGACGCTATCTGCAAAGTTGGGATTTTCTTAGGATTGTTGAGTAAAGATTTGTTGATAAAATCATGTTCCTGATAAGTGGTTTTAAAAAATGGTTAATGTAATTCTTCCTGAGCATTCTTTATTGCATCGAATTTTCTAATGCATGCCCAAAAAAATGCCACCGAGGAGAATTCCTATAAAGGTTCCAGTCAAGGTGGCAAGAGGAAAGCTCATAGAAATAAGGAAGACTTGCAGAAAAAACCAGTTGAAATCAAGAACACCGTAGAGGATTATGTCCCAGTTATCCAAATTCTGATAGCTAAGGAACCTTTGCTATGACCAGTATTCAAAGACATCGAAGCAAGTACTGGCACTCCAATGGTCTTGTCGAGATGGAATGAGCCATTCTAAAAATTCAAGAATGAAGAATATCC
>SNQJ01S0152286.1:40983-56308 GCA_010110895.2 Picea sitchensis | reverse complement strand
AATACTGAGTCATATTTAGATCAAACACTATTGGGTCCATTACCCAAACCTTTGTGCTACGAGTCTTTCTTCAAGGGTTGACATCAATGAAAACCAACCTTAATCAACAAACCAACCTTAATCAACAGGTATAGTCTAGAGATATGAGATGTGATTGATTTAATGGGATTTAGACACCTCCTTGTTCCTCAGAACAATCACCATCCGTGAGTCTTTAAATGGTCAAAATCAATTGGATCATGGGTTTGAGCGTTTCTTATGTGTCCTCGAGGTCCTAACCTTGTAGGGTAGGTTGGGAGGGTAATATATTTATGTCAATATTATGCTATGTTTATGATTATTATGTTATCTCATGTTATCCTTGTGTTATCTGATGATTATATTATGTGATGAGTTGAGTGATTAAAAGTATTGATGATTTTAGTTGATTTTGCGTCGCCATTCATGATGCTTTCGATCTTGTGTTGTTATTCAATTATGATAATGTGTCGATTATATGTCATTACTAAATATGTTGATGTGTCAGTTGCGACATTATTTGATTATGAGTATGAGACACTAGTAATTCCTTTGATAATAATTTCATTGATTATGCGATGTTGAATTAGGTGTTGATGCAAGTTCCTAATGCTTGAAAAAATATTACCGTTTGTGGTTCGCTTTTTCCTAGTTGTAACAGAGGGGTTGTTACTGATATACAAATATATTCAAAGTACGAAGAAGAACATGAAAAACATTATAATATAGTACTATAAAATCTAAGGGAGCATAAGTTATATGCCAAGTTTGACAAATACGACTTTTATCAAAGAAAAATACAATATCTAGGACATTTAATATCAGAATATGGAATGGCAATGGATCCAAAAAAAAATAAAGTTATTATGGAGTGGCTTGTACCTATTAATGTAACAGATATATGATAGTTTATGGGAATTAGAGGTTATTACTAGAGGTTTTTCAAAGGTATTTCCAAAATTTCCTATTCCATTACAACATTACAGAAAAAGGAGCAAAGTTTAATTGGTCTAAAAAATGTGAAGACAATTTTGATAAATTAAAAAGCTTACTAACTACATCACTAATCCTTAAACTGGAAGATCCATACAAATATTTTACAATCTATGTATATGAAACTAAAGAGGGATTAGGATGAGTATTTCCATAATACAGACACATAGTTTGTTATACCTCTCGAAAATTAAAGAAACATGAAAGAAATTGCGTAACTCATGACTTGGAATTAGTGGTTGTAATTCATGCACTGAAAATGTGGCAGCACTACTTAGCGGGAATGAAATTTTTATTATTGACAAATAAGAACAGTGTAAAACATTTGTTTAGTCAAAGAAATAATGAGATATATGAAATTATTATTAGAAAAACAAAAAGTGATATTGAGGACATAATTAAATATTCCAACATAAATGATGCAAAATACACCAAAACAAAAGAACAATTGTTGTAAACGGAAGGAAATTTGGATGGTTCAAGTTACAACATCGAAAACAATGGATTATTAAAGTTCAAAGGAAGAATATATGTTCCTAATTATGTTGATTTAAAATTTGTAATTCTAAATGAGTTGCACAAAAATCCCTATTCTAGTCATCTAGGATATTAGAAAATGATAACGACCTTGAGGAAACAATTTTATTGGCCTAATATGAAATATGAAATCATTGAATACTTATCTAAATGATTAGATTTTCAATAGGTGAAGGATGGACATCAACATCCAACAAGTTTATTACAACCTTTACCTATACTAGAATGGAAATGGGAAATTATTTCCATGAATTTCATTACATGTTTTCCTAAAACTCAAAGACAACATGATTCCATTATGGTAGTAGTGGATAAATTGATTAAGTCTGCTCACTTCATACCTGTGAAATCTACTTATAAATCTATTAATATCGTTGAATATTTTATGAAAGAGATATTTAGATTGCACAAAATTCCTAAAATGGTGATTTCAGATAGAGATGTAAAATTTACATCAAATTTTTGGAAAGAATTGTTTGCAGGTCTAGGAAATAATTTGAATTTCAGTACAAGATATCATTTTCAAATGGATGGTAAAATGAAATGTACAAATCAAATTATTGAAGATATGTTACGAATGTATGTGAGAATCAATCCAACTAAGTGGGAATATTACGTACACTTAGTTGAATTCACATACAATAATGGTTATCAAGCATCAGAAAAAAATGAGTCCTTTCGAAGTGTTATATGGCAGGAAATGTACAACTTCAATCAATTGGGAAAATTTGGTTGAATGAATAATGATTGGACCAGAAATGCTCCAGGAAATGGAAAATTGGGTCAAGAAGGTGCAATAAAACTTAAACGTTGCACAAGATCAACTAAAAATCCATGCACACCATAAAAGACAACATAAGGAATTTAATGTTGCGTAACATGTATACCTCAAAGTTCAAGAAAAAAGGATCTTTTTAAAGTTAGGAAGTTTTTCCAAGTTGGCACCAAGGTTTTGTGGTCCATTGAAAGTGTTAGCTCAAATTGGATGAGTGGCATACGAAATAGCACTTCCAACTAATTTAAAAATTCATAATGTTTTTCATGTTTCTTTATTAAAAAAATATATTTATAATCCTACTAATATCATTGATTGGAACATGGTATAGGTGGAAACAGAAGGGGAGTTCCAAGTGAAACCTCTATGAATTCTAAATAGGGATGAAACAATATTTCGGAACAGAGTCATTGCCTAGGTAAAAGTGCAATGGAAGAACTTTTGTCTCGAGGAGGTTACTTGGGAGTTGGAAGATGAAATGACGAAATCATATCCAATTTCTATTCCAAGAAAGGAATTGAAATAAAGACTAACATCGAGGAGAATGTTATACTTAATGGGGAGAGGATGTAATTTCCTCAAGTATTAAACATCTTAAGGAATAATTTCCTTTTTTGGAAATTAGTACTTGATGTTATGAACATAGTTAATTGTTATTTTTTTAATTGTTGTGCAATATTTTGACCTGCCAACTATCCTCCTTTAATGGACAGATGTAAGAGACAAAACAATTGATTTAATAAATGCAAGAAACTGATGGAACTAGGTTAAAAATAGTTTTCTATGACTCCATTATTGGGGAACATGTTTTATTAAAGACAAATATGGATTTTACAAGTGTCAGCAGTGGAGTGTTGTCACTAGGAACCCCTAAAAATCAGGGATTTATAAACCTATGAATTTATAAGGAGGAAAATGAATTGAATTAAAAATTCCTAGGCACAATAAGGATATATACAACATATGTGGGAGGTAGGATATTTCTTAGTATGTTGGAGAAAATGATATATTTTTTTGTGAGCACTCTAGTGTTAGGAAAATGATTTTCGGAACTGTACATAGACAAATTGGCTAAGGAGTTGAGTTSAGTTCACCCTTATGGGGTAATGGTCATGCTAGGGGGTGATCAGGACAAGTAACTTGGTTTTTCTGCATATATGAATGGGTGGAATGTGGTTKTTCCATTTGTTTCCGGATTARTTGCACATATATGTATGATTTAAATTATCATTCTTTATTTTATAATTGTCTTTGAATGAATTTCTAGTTACATTGCAGAAAGTATTAAAACACAATATGTTGTATGTATAGTTAATTTAGGTGTGGTTATATCCTTTATGAACCACCTGAAATGTGAAATCCTACCTTCTAAGTAGTTTAAATTTGCAAATGCAACTGCCAAGCTATAGTATTTTATGTATTATTTTCTACAGTAATCAAATAAAGATTTTATTCAATTACACAATCATAACATAACATAGAGAGATATGGAAGATAAGATGTAAATGAAATATCATTCAAATATTTACCATACAAAATATATTAATGATAATTATGTGACTTTGTTTTATTACGAACAAACTTTAGAAAGAGGAACATTAGAATACACACATACATTGATATCTCTCTTTAGTTTTAATATCAAAGAAATGAGATCTGGATTTCTCTGTAAATAAATCATACTCTTCGAAGGGGCATACTATGGGTAATTATGTTTCATATTCTAGCTATAAATTTAAAGGGGGTTTTCTTAAATGAATACGTCAGTATGGAACTCAAGTACCTTTTGTATGGTAAATTTTTCTTCGAATTCGTAATGGCGATTTTTCAACCTGCAAGGCATAAATAAAATAAAACCTTAGAATAGATAATTTTTATTTGAGAATGTTGGTATAAATAAAGTAAAACAATCTCAGGTACCTTTTGTATGGTAAATTTTTCTTCTAATTCGTAATGGTGATTTTTCAAATTGCAAGGAATAAATAAAGGAAAACCTTAGAATAAATAATTTTTATTTCAGAAAGTTGGTATAAATAAAGTAAAACAARGRGATCATAGGAACTTATCTCATAGTGGTCGTAAAATCTAGATATGTTATTTTTCCTTCCCTGTAGCATGAACACAATTAAATATGCATTAAGACAAAAACATTTCCACGCATGGAGGAAGTTAAAATAAGCAACTGGATGTTATARCCCTAAATTGTACTAGACATGCATACYTGGCATCATACCATCTTACTTTCTATCTTTGTCAATCCATCACTGAACAACTCTKCTAAAAAACCATTTTTTTGAAGGTGTACATGCCCTRCACCACTACTGTTTGCGTACACATGCTTGTTGCACCACTACAKCCCCCGTACACTCACGAAAAAGTGCGAAAAATAAAAATTGCAAAGGGATATGGGTTTTTGGGTCATTACCTAACCAGTTGACCRCCCATATCCAATCACCCCAACCGTTACTATCTCTTTTGGCCTATAAAAGAAGGTGTTGGGGTCCCTTTCCAAGGAGAAGCATGAGAGAATAGAAACTCTACCCATTTCAGTATTCCCCCTTTGCCCCAATATTGTGCAACCACATTGTGAGTTTGAGACATAATTCCTTCTTCCTCCTTTGCAAATCCTTTCCATTTCCCTGGAGAGAACCAAAGAGGACAAAAATACATGGAAGAAGTTGGTGCATGGTGAAGGGGAGCCCAAGACTAAGTTGGAGGAGCATTTTTCGGTCTCATACTTCTCAGGGGTTTTCTTGATCTAGTCATGGTCTCTTTTATTATAGTCTTTAAGCCTAGGTTTGACGTCAGTTTGCTTGTCTTTAAAAAAAAGAAAAGAATTCTTGTGTTTCCTAGCCTTTTTAACTTATTTTTAGCTTGAAATTTTAAGGAAAATGAGTTGCATTTAAAAAAAAAATCCCCCTCATGGAAAAAAATGTCCCCCTCATGGCCATGAATCATGTATTCATCAGTTTCTTTTAGAATCTTTTGTTATTTCTTCTTTGATTGGAAGAAAAAAAAAAAAAAAAAACTTAGTTTGTTAGGTCTCTTTCTTTCTTGGCATTTGCTTCAAATTGTTATTTGAAAAATAAAAATAAATTAGCATATCGTTCTGTTTTCTTCTAATTTAAAAAAAAAAAACATTTCAAAAGAAAATAAGAAAGATAATCATTCTTTGCTAGTGTTCTTATAAGTTTCTTTTTTCACAAGAGTCTTTACAACATCAGTTTCACTACCACACCCTTTTTGAGTAAATCAAGCCAGTAAAAAGAACGCTAATTAAAAATAACTATAATTTCATGTTTGTAGTGTCAACCAACTAGTTTAGTGTTAGGGCCTTGAATTAGGTTGGACAGGAAACCCTTTAAGGTTGTTAAACCAAACATTGGAGTCTGAGTTATGGAGTATTAAAGTCCAGTAAGGTGGAAATTATCCAAGCACCCCCTCTAAAACAGGGGCTAAACATGAGGTCACGTGCGAAAAGGTAGTGGAGATAACCCCTCCAAAGCTAGACCAATCGTAGCGGAGGAATGAATATAGAGGATTTGTCTTGGGATTACATTGATCACATTTTCCACGGAGCTGTATGGGTTTCGACTCCGTTCGAGGTCCTCAGTCGTCTGCTGGAACACTTTCTTTTGATACCCTTAATAGGTGTTAGCCTTGATACCCTACTCATTGCGGTCCACCTGTCTGTTGACTGTACCCTCCTGGTAGTTGTTCATGAGATGGAAACGTAGTTGCCTATACATCAGGGACTTACACAGGTGATTGCAGGGGTATACCGTGGTACCTAGTCCAAACATTGGCCATGCTTTGTAGAGTATACCCGGAGGGTGCTTCCGTATTCGAATTGTACTATCATCGGTAAGTTGCTCTAGTGTTGGTTGGTGTAACTATTCTTCCAACTAGTTAGTCGTTTTCTTGATTTTCCTTTAGGAAATTTTTAACGTGTTCTCTGTTCTCCCTAGTTTTCCATAGTGAGTTAGTGAGTCATTGATTTGGGTCTCTGACCTAGGGTGGTAGACCGCCCACTCCATTGGTCATGAGGACTTTTCAGTTTTTCGCTTAGAAACGTGGACCCGCCTCTTTATAGGCGTTGTTTTGATAACACTGGTTCTTCAGAGTCAGTGTGTGAGACTTTTACGGATTTGAACGATCCCGCAAAGGGAGAACCTATGCATAAGATATTCATGGATAAATTTCCAGATGATACCAAGCAAGGAACCCCTTCGCAAGGGGATTCTTCTGTTTTTCCTTTCTTCAGAAACATTGGTGTCCCTTTGATGGCCACTTTGTACATTCCTGGGTTGAATGTGGGATTACCGGTTTGGTTGGGTACCATTACAAATGTCCCATATGATCTTAATGCTTCCTAGTTAAGCGCTTTATATCATGGGCATAATTTTGATTTTCCTTCATCAGCAAAGTCTTCTCCACCTTCTTCCCCCGCCTTTGGTGAAAGTACAACTACTAGTAACTGAAAGTCTAAACAAAATAGAAAGAGGAAGAATACGAAGAAGAAATCACCAACCTCTGCGAGTCATGTTGTAGATAGTTCCTCAACCTCTACAAGTCATGTTGAATACCAACACCCAACCTCTGCAAGTCATGCTGGGGGAAAGAACCCACCCTCTATAAGTCATGTTGGGGGAAAAATTCCAGTCACTGCTAGTAACACTTGCAATAGGTTTGTAGCCTCTACAAGTCATGTTATCGACCCATCAACAACCTCTACAAGTCATGTTGGAGATGTGCAACTAACCACTACTAGTCATGCTGGGGGCATTGATTCTATTGAGAAACCTAGATGGATAGGATGTAAGCCTAAGTTCCCTTATAAGATTTGCAAGGGAGATCACCTTACTCATTTGTGCCCTGGCATTCCAGAGGTATAAATATTTTGGTCCCTATCCGAAATCTCTTATGATTGTGAGTCTTCCAAGGTTTCCTCATAGTCTATTCAACCATTGGTTGATAAATTGGTCATGCCGATGCAGTCATCGGCTCATCCCACTCCTTTTTGGAGGGGTGAGGTGCCTTTAGAAAATGAAGTCTCATATCCTATTTAGCCATTGTTTGAGAAAGTGGTCACGCCGATGCAGTCTTTGGCTGATCCCACTCTTCTCTTGGGGAGTGATGTGTCTATCGACTATGTTTTTAGCATTTCTAGTTTAGTACTTTCATAACAAGGGGGCATTCTTATCGCCTAAAGAACACCCCCTCCAAGCCCTAGGATGGTTTCCTTTGATTGGAATGATMTTGTTGAGCCTCGTCTTCCTYCTTCTACACCTTTTCAAATAAGGGTTGAAGTTAATTCAAWTTTTTTTTATCGATGTATTGTAGATGAAGGAGCCTCTRCAAGTATTTTATCCTCGATTTGGAAAGTCTTAGGATCTCTCGAGCTTGTCTCTACTTCGCATGAGTTKTTGGCTTTTGAAAGACGTCCTAGTGAATATTTGGGGGTTCTTCCTTAGTTGCCTATCTCATTAGGTGAGAAGACTGTCCTTGTCGATGTTATAGTGGTGCAAGTCCCATTATATTTTAATATACTTCTCGGGCATGATTATGTATATGCTATGAATGTTGTGGTGTCTACACTCTTCTAGATGATGAATTTCCCTCACAATGGAAGCATTGTCACTATTGACCAGATGGCACCTAATAATCACCATCCTAATTCGACATTATTTCAGACTACCCCTTTACATGTTCCTAGTGTTCATGTAGACTCTACCCCACCACGGGTTAATTATGTGGTGTCTTATCCTTGGTGTTCAATTGCTTCTGAACATGAACCTACGCAATCATGTTTTCCTTCTCGAGACTTGATCTCAACAATTGATCCATTGGTTTATCCAATGGGGGCATGAGAGACCTTGCTTCCCCCTCTAGGTCCAAGTGATCTTGAGTCTCCTTCTGAGTCTGATATCGTTGTTTGTAGATCCTCAAGACATCATGCTTGTGATTCTTTGCTAATAGACTCTACTAGTCCTGTCCAGAGCCTCCATCGTCATATGGAATATGGTCAGTTTACTTCACCCTTTGGGACTGTCAACCCTCATTTGAGTGATTTCTCGAATTTTGAATTTCCTTCAGATGAGGCTTTCCTTGAAGCCATGACTACAGTTTTTATACCATGGGAGGACTTACACCATGGTCTGTGTTTTCTTCCCTTTCAGGAGACTTTCCAAATTGACTACCAAAGAGACTCTTGGTATGAGCCTAACAGTAGGCTCTACCTGAACCAGTTTCATACATGATTCATATCCCCACAAATTCTTCTTTAATCTCTTTTCAGACTCTCGAAACATGAAAATATTGCCGAGCGATCTTGTTGTCCTTCACGCTCGCCAAACTAAAATTTGAAGGCACGTCTGTCTGGCAGTAGTTTACCCTTTTTTCGGTTCGGATGGTCAAATGTAGGAACAAAGGTATACTCTAGGCGCTTTGGTTCTCTAGAAGAGTATTCTCAGGTACAAATTTAACCCTTTTTCGGGCCTGAGGGACTAAATTTACGAAAAAGGAACCCCCATGGAGTCCATAGTTAAGCTCTTTTCAGACTCCCTAAAATTTAAAAGATGGTCGAGTGATATTGTTTCTTCACACTCGTTAAATTGGTCCAAAATAACATCCCTTACAGAGTCCATATTTAATCTCTTTTCAGACTCCCTAAAATTGAAAAGATGGTCGTGTGATCTTGTTTCTTCACACTCGTTAAATTGGTCCAAAAGAACATCCCTTACAGAGTCCATAGTTAAGCCCTTTTCAGACTCCTTAAATATGAAAAGATGTTCAAGTGATCTTGTCTTTGTCACACTCATTAAAATGATTTTGAATAGACATCTATTCTATGCTAGTTTACCCATTTTTTTGAACCGACAAGACTACCTTCGAAAAAGGTACCCCAATGGAGTCTCCTTTTACATTTTTTCAGACTCTCTAAAAATGAAAAACCATCGAGCTTACCTTCTCTGGGTTCGTTAAAATTACATCGAAGGACATTATCATTGTGTCTTATTAATCTCATTTGCATTCCTACATATTTGACCTAATGACGAATCCATGTTTCTCTCAACTGAACCATCTAAAGCATGCCTTATACGCAAGCCTTGTCGCACTTTGCCCCTGCGTCTTGACACCTTGACCCATGGAGGATTTTTCTTGAGTTCCCTTTTCCTGCATATGTCCCCTTTCTCTAAGCATCAATGTTTTCCTTATTCTTGGAGCTAGTATGTCTATGACACTCGTTCCTCCTTTGTAACGTAACATTCTTTTATTCTTTTTCAAGCTTCCAAAAATTATTGAAAAAGACAAAAAAAGTCAAATATACCCTAAAAAGAGGAAGGGAAAAGTATTTTCTTTTTGTTGACAACACAATGAGTCTCCCTTGGAAAAAGCACATACTTCCATTTGTTCATCAAGATCTAGGATTCAATAGGACCTTAGGAAGTTGGTCTCTCTACATAGAGTTGTGTTCTCCTCCATTTGGTTATCCTTCCAAACATATGGAGAGTTCGCATTGCCTCGTGCATCATGAATTTATGTCAATGCCATGCTGCCCGAGTCTCATATTTTGTTGTACTCTCTTCCAAGGAATGTTTTACTAAACTTGAGTCGACCCTTATGCAGTTTGTCTCTTATCCTCATGCCCGACCACCCCGAAATTCCAATCAAGTCCTTTCTCAAAATCAATGAAGTTTTATGCCTGATCACCGAGATTCATTTGTCTATTCTTGATGAGCCATCTAAGACCTATGGGTAGTGAAGTCGCACACTAATATTACACTCCTACCTGAGTTTTGAAGATTTTGAAGTTGTTGCTCAAGCTCTAAAGACCTCGTCTCGAGCCATCATGTGTCATTGGCTTCTTGAAGATGGATACTATACATGTATATCTTTTGATTTTGAGATGTATATCTATTGTGTACTGCTCATAGATACACTTTATATAGTTATATGATATGTATCTGCAGTGTATTTGGTTGGCAACCTTGATTTTATTTCATCCCGAGCATGGGTATGCCTGCCTCGATGAGACAAAATGTTATTTTGCAGATGGCACCTCCTGAAATCTGGTCTCTGGGCTCACTCGCTCATACATTGGTGAAGATTTGTAATGTATTTCAGCCATCATATTCTCTTCTGACCTCACACATTAGGGGGCATCTGTTATAACCCTAAATTGCACCAGACATGCATACCTAGCATCAAGCCATCTTACTTTCTATGTTTTCCAAGCCATCATTGAACATCTCTTCTAAAAAATCATTATTTTGAAGGTGTGTGTGCCCTGTACCACTACTTCCCACGTACACACACTTGCTGCACCACTATAACCCGTCTACACTCACAAAAAAGAGCAAAAAATAAAAATTTCAAAGGGATACGGGTTTTAGGGTTGTTACCTAACCAGTTGATTGCCCATAGCCAGTCACCCCAACCGTTACTATCTCTTTTGGCCTATAAAAGAAGGTGTTGGGGTCCCATTCCAAGGAGAATCATGAGAGCATAGAATCTCTGCCCATTTTAGTATCCCCCCTTTGCCCCAATATTTTTCAACCACATTGTGAGTTTGAGCCATAATTCCTTCTTCCTCCTTTGTAAACCCTTACCATTTCCCTAGAGAGAACTGAAGAGGAGAAGAATAAGTGGAAGAAGTTGGTGCATGGTGAATAGGATCCCATGACTGAGCTCGAGGAGAAATTGTTGGTCTCATATTGTAAACGACTTTTGTGAGATTAATATAAAGAAATACTTTTTCCATCCCTCCAAATGATGTCTTAAATCTTTATGATTTGTTTACATTTTGTTATGATGTCTAACCCACTAATCCATATATAGAATGCATGTTTTTAGTTTCTTTGTTTTCTTTTGGTGAATGCAGGTTGGCCGTGGGAGGATATCTGTAGTCGAGAAATAACTAAGCGCAATGAGATCGACACCGGACACAGAGTTTAAGGTATGCCTACCGGATCCCTATGCTTTGTCTTTTATGTATGATTGTGGGGTATTGACAGGATAGATGTTAAAAGTAGGAGAATTTAGATGGTTATCTTTGCCTGCACTTTAGAACCTTGGTGTAGTCCGTAGAGGGGTTTTCCTGCTATAGCACTGGAATCTTAAAAAGAAATTAAATATGTAGGTTTGGTACCTATGATGATCGGGTCCAGGTAAATTTTTTCCAATGGAAACCATTGAGAGTGAGGTGGAGAAGGTTTCCTTGTATATTCCGATGGGTTCCTTCTTATTACAAAGAGAAACCCATMATTAGATTTTTCATTCCATTARATTACCAACACTAATATTATTATGAGGTGAATATATAGTTTAAAAATTACTTGCAAACCATCTGGAAAAAAAGAAACTATTTGTAACATATCGCTCTTGCACATACSTGATTGGACTTATTCTTTGAGGASACTTGTGTGCAAGTGATCCAGTTCATTATATGATTGACTATTTCCATTATGGATTATGATGATGTGGATCTAATGATATGTTATTTGCTTATATTTATATCGACAAGTGTTATTGAATGGTTTTTCCCAAGTRTGCRGGACTCTGGACCAATTGARGATGTTGATGACATTGATGGATATCCTTGGACTCTGGATCGAGTCAGGGAGTGGACAATTATGGTTTGAGTGTTTTTGATGTTGCATATGTGACATATGACTGGTATATTATGATGTTGATTTTGATTGTTGACATGTTCCATTGATGGATGCAATTTGATGAAAGCTTGCTAACCAGACTCACATTTGGAGTAAAGGGGTCACCCATGACAACCAAAGATATTGAGGGAGAGGTGTGGCAGCATCCCTGCCACAAACTACTAGCACTCTCGTCATGGCTTGAGTTGTAGGTTAACAATTACCTAGTTTGAGAGATCCACGATGTCACGAGGGTGAACTGTGACAGTCGCTCACGATGATTGTAAGGGGCACACAATAATCCAGATTCCTTATTACTTAGAGGCCCTTAGTATCCCACAAGGTCACCCGATAGAGTATTGACTCTAGGGGTTTGACATCTACCAAAATCTGTCAAAAGTCAAGTGGAACCCTTGGAGCACATAGTGCACCTTGAAGGGAACGTCACGTAAATGGAACCTAAATACATGTGAGTGGCACCCTTGGAGCATGTAGTGCATCTTGAAGGGCACGTCGTGATTTTAACATTGTTGAGTTAATGAACCTAGTACCTAGAAAACTATGTCTCCTTAGGACCTGGTTAACCTTAAAATGAATGATTTCATGGATAAATATTAATAGTTATAAAAGTTTCCCTTAAAAAAAAATTGGTTGATCCTAAAGTAATTAAATCCTAGGTCTAAATAGGTCATGAGAACAATTTTTTTTTTTATTGAAGCAAGTAATAAGAAGGGATGAAGAAAATGGGGTAAAATTTTAAATTAATATTTTAATGGAGGATTAAATTATTAGAATGTTAAATTGTTGTTTATGTGTAAACTTTCTAATTCTGAACTTAGACAAAAATGGGAAAGTTAACTACAAAAGGAATGTGGAACTTAGGAGGGAATCTAGTCTAGAGAGCTTTCCTTTTTCTAACTCAACTAGGCTTTAAGAAAGATGTCAGTCATTAAGGGAACGTGAGGGAATAAAGGGACATCGAGGAGCATTTTTAGGAATGTTTTTAGGGGGGTGAGGGAAATTTTCAATTTAAATTAATAAATTAAATGAATTTCTGGTGCAACCAAGGGATCAAGCGACAAGTGTATGGGGGGGAATTTTCCAAATTAATTTTATATAAAAATAATTTAATGTGAGTTTTGGAAACATATCACTAAGAAAAATATATAAAATAAATAGCGGAGGGGGAGAAGGGGACACGTCTGGTATGCATAAGGTTATGCTACCATATTTTACTGTTGACTTATTTTTGTTTTCGGAGTTGGGACACCTAGTTTGGATAACGAGTGGTAGCTCGACCTTGTGAGGTGAGCTAGGAACTAGCTTTATCTAGTTTGTGTGCATGGCCCCTTTGCACATCGAGGGTTTAGGGGAAGAAAAGTACCCCTAGCATTGGCTGGGAGGTACTGATAAGGTCTTAGCGGTTAGCAAGAGAGAGAAGGACAGAGCGCACACACGGGACAACCACTTTGGAGTCTGCGCCTACGGTCATGGTATTTATCGATAGTTGTATTTGCTAAATATTTATTCCATGTATTTCTTTTAGAAATAGTTTCACCTGTACTATGTCTCCAGCTTCATTTGCAAGATTTTGGGTGATGAAATGTATATTGATGGTTTTAAAAAGAAATGATATTATGTGTGATCAATTTTTTTTGTGTGCTTCTTCAGGGTTGAGATTAGATATTATTTATGTTTATAAATGGTGCACTTCCTTCTTGTGGATTGGAGTGATATTATTATGCCCCCTTTAAAGTGTGTGATCCTTTAATTTGTTGTAAAAGAGACTAAACTTGAAGATCTGATAACATTCCTTTCTCCAACATATTTTTATTTCCTTTAACTCCATGGTAGCCTCAATTTACTGGACCATCCTTCCTAACGTAGAACCTACCCTTTCCATTCGGTTTCTGTCTTGCACAACTGGCTAAATACCTTAATGCCTGGGTTGGGATGTGGGCCTCTTGGTGTTATACAGTTATTGATATTATCAAGTACAAAAATTACACCCTTTTAAGAGACGCTAGGTTCCCTCACGATCCAAGTCTTACATTCAAATCAATGACTATTCCTTGATGGATGAGATAGAATGTTCCCAGTCTCGACCGAGGTCCGCAATAGTTTTTTGAAAAGAAAAAAAAAACCCACCCTTGATTGTTTTAGTTGGTTGGGATCTGAAGAGAAACATCTAGAAATCAATATTGCTATGTTTCAAATAATTGTTTTCTAGTCAATCATGCGTATACAGGAAGGTTTCCTTCATGTTGAAGAGTAGAGTCACTCAGTTATATTAAAGTCACCCAAATATTTGACCCTCAACATTATTCTATCACCTTACAACCCCTGTGTGTTTCTCGTCGAATTAGATAGTTGTGCATAATCGCCTTGTACCAAATTTGATGGGTTTTGATGACGAAGTGGGTTCAACCTCTGTAAATCTTCTCATCATGGTTTTACCCTCGAATGTTGTTGCACAAAGAATCTTGACAAGTGACATTATTCCTTTACTTATTTACGCTATGATCTATGGAGCCTTCCTTGTGTTTTCCTTGTTTGAACATGCTTCTATTTTTTTTTCCTTGGCTCATACCTTCTCTCTGCATCATCCATTTCTCAGAATCACCTGGTGTGATTCGTTTGTGTAGACCCTCTGCGGCCGGCCAGTGGTCCCTTCCAATGGCTTTCCCCTATGGTTATTGTGGATGTCAAACCTTCTTAGAAGGTGGATCAACCCTTCTCCTCGAGAACATGAAGGTCCCCCTCCTTATGCTCAGTTGTTTCCAAATATATCCTTAATTATAAATCCTATGGCAGTGAGTTGTGGAGCACGCGTCCTAGCAACCACGATCCCATGGATTGCCTCGATGTCTAACTCCTGTGGCAATGAATTGTGGAGAACGAGTCATGAAAGCCATGATACCTAATGCAAGAGCATCGCCAACGAAGAATGAGTGGAGGAAAATTGGATATGCCAACGCACATTTTGAAGACATTTTTGAATTTCGAAAGGAAGAATGATTTATGTAACAAATGGAAGGATGTATTTTCTTTTAATGTTTTGGGGATTGTAATATAGATCTTAAGCGTTTTCTCTCATCTGTCAATTGTGGGAATTTATTGTAATAAATGTAAAGTATATGGAAGTGTTTAATTCGATAAGATAGCTTAGAATAGTAAGAGGGAAAACTCAAGAAGACTCTCTCGTATGTAGGATATTATCATTCTCATTGTAATTTGTTGTAGAGAAAGAGAGCATAGGAGAGAAGAGAAGATCAAAGATTGTAGAAGTTGTATGAGAAGATAGTTGTTGTTATTGAGACCATGTCTAGAAGTACTTGAATTAATATAC
>SNQJ01S0152286.1:11186-35292 GCA_010110895.2 Picea sitchensis | reverse complement strand
GACCCATGACTTGGGATCATCATGACTTCCCCTGAATATATGTTTGATTATAAAATGTCGCTAATTAAATTGATTTGTATTCATGCAGGTAATCATGGTTAGATGACGTAGCAGAGGCAGATGATGGGATGCTAGGGGAGGAGGTGGGATGAATCCAGTAGAATCCACGCTCGATGGGTCTAACCCCCAAGGAGAATAATAGGTAGTCAAACAGAAACACATAGATGTGGTAGAGGTGGTTGGGTTTATGAGGTCCTTTTACAAGATATCAGAGGCCCTTATTAGTTTTTTGGATATATATGAGTCTAGGACGTAGACACCTCCTGAGGGTCCACCATGTTCCCCATCCGGTATGGGTATCGTTCACCAATAACTTGAGAAGATTAAGTTTCCAAAGTTATTTGGTGCCACGAACGTCACAGCCGCCAAGGCATGGTTGGAGAATATGGCGATGTGATTTTCACTTCACGACTATACCTCCAACATGAAGGTCTACATGGCGGTATTTTAGCTCAGGGGGAGCACTCTACTATGGTGGAAGACACTCCTGCCACAACTGAACATGTTCGTTGAAGACATGTCATTGGAACCATTCAAGAAACAATTATGGGAGAGGTATTTGTTAGAGAAATTCATTGAGAATCAGATCAATGAGTTCAACTCCTTGTGATAGGGAAACCATACGGTGCCCGAGTACGAGTCTCGTTTCATAGAGCTTCTTCAGTATGTTCTGCACCTGAATACTGAGAAGCTTAAGGTGAACAAATTCGTGTTCAGCCTTAATGCCAACATTCGTGAAAAAATGAGGATTATGATGCCTCAAAATTTTCATGATGTTATCCAGAAGGCCCTCATAGTAGAGGAGGNGTATGTTCTGCACCTGAATACTGAGAAGCTTAAGGTGAACAAATTCGTGTTCAGCCTTAATGCCAACATTCGTGAAAAAATGAGGATTATGATGCCTCAAAATTTTCATGATGTTATCCAGAAGGCCCTCATAGTAGAGGAGGAGCTCATCAGCGGGGGTCATAACAGGACTCTGGCGAGATCGTCAGAGCCCCAACATCTGGTGCGCAACAACATCAGATACAAGTTAGAAATCCACTAGGGTATCGAGGAGATCCGAGAGGATCCACTTTTCCTACACCACGATGACCGACACCTTAGTAGCAGACTCCCTACAAAGGACCACAACACCATCTGCAGCGCTGACTGCAGCGACAACAGTTCCGTCCTGTTCAGTAGAAGAAACCATGGTTTCAGGATGGTGGGGCATCAACTTCTACTTCAAGGATTAGAAGTATTTGAATGAAGATGAGGTGATCGCCATGTGGAGAGACACATTACCAACGTGACTGCCCAGTTGAGAGGGCCAGAGTAGATGGATCAACCGTACCCACTACAATAGGAGATTTGGGAAAGGCCCATCAGATTCATGCAGCGGTGAATAACTTTCAGGTCGAGCGCCAATCTACTATGCTGAAGACATCAGGTACCATCGCTGACCAGACCCTTAGTATTTTGATAGATCCAGGTGCTACAGAGAGATTCATTTAAGGTGCAACGCTAAAAAGAATTAAGGTAAAGGCATTCGAAGAACATGAATTTAGCTATGTAGAAATGGCTTTAAGAGACAAACAAAAGTTTGGAGGAAAGGTTACAGGTTGTAGCCTTAACCTAGGATATTTTTTCATGAAGGGAAGCCTGTATGTCACAATCTTAGGATCTTATGACGTCATGATTGATATGGACTAGTTGGAATCACATGAGGTGATACTTAAATCTAAGATGAAACAATTGAGTTTCATCAATCATGAGGGACAAAGATGAGTGATTGTAGGTAGGAACCAGGGAGTTTCCCTAAGGTTCATCTCTTCCCTAAAGTTTCAGAAGAGCATGCACAAGGGATGCTATATTCATACGATCCTTGCATTAAACGAAAAGGGCATGGCGTAAGGACTGGAAAACCTTTCTATAGTACGAGAGTTTGAGGATGTCTTCCTAGAGGAGTTACCAGGGTTTCCACTTGAGAGGGAATTGGAATTTACCATCGACCTAAAACCGAAAATGGAACTGATAGCGAGAATGCCTTATCGGATGTCAACCCCTGAGTTGTAGGAGTTGAAAATGAAACTGAAGGATCTGCTAGACCTAGGAATTATATGTCCAAGTGTGTCACCATGGGGTGCACCTATTATTTTCATACGAACAAAGGATGGTTCTTGGAGACTCTTCATTGACTACCATCAATTGACAAATGAAACGATCAAGAACCAATATCTGTTTCCAAGGATAGGCGATTTGTTTGATCAGATGAAGGGCACGATAGTTTTCTTGAATATTGACTTGAGACAGGCTATCACCAATTACATATCAAGGAGGAAGACATTCCTAAGACCACATTTAAGACCAATTTTGGACATTACGAGTTTACTATTTTACCATTTGGATTGACAAACGCCCTAGGGGTATTTATGAGATTGATGAATGGGGTCTTCTGCGAATACTTGGACAATTTTTCCAAGTGTTCATTGAATATATTTTGATATATTCTATGATGATGGAGGATCATGAAGAGAACTTGTGCTTGGTACTACAGTGTCTATGAGAGAACAAATTGTTTGGGAAACTATCAAAAATCTCATTTTATCAATCAAATATTCATTAGTTAAGGCTCCGAAGAAGGTATCATTGTGGATACAACGAATGTTGAGGTTATAATGGAATGGATTTCATCGACGAATTTCCCAAAAGTTCATAGCTTCATGGGTTAAGGGGGATACTATTGATAGTTCGTCGAGGGTTTTTCGAAGATAGAAAATCCAATTATAGAATTGCAGAAGAAGAAAAAGAAGTTTGTTTGGACTGAGAAATGAGAGGAAGCATTTCGAAGGCTTAAGGAGTTATTGATGACAAAACTAATACTAAAGGTCGCTCACATGGATGAGGACTTCTTGGTATGCATTCACACATTCAAGGAAGTCTTAGGTAGATTCTTGATGCAAGATGGTCAAGTGATCACTTACATCTTAAAAACTTACATCTCAAAAACATTGAGAAGGCACGAGGAGAACTATGTGATGCATGATTTGGAGTTTTTATCCATTCTATATTCCTTGAGAGTTTGGAGACACTACCTGATCGGATGAAAGTTTGAACTAAAAATGGACCACTGTGGTTGACAACACTTTTTTATGCAAAGAGACTTGAACATGCGACAAAGGCATTGGTCATAATTGATTAGTGAGTATGATTTTGAGATTACCTACATAAAAGGAACAATGAATAAAGTGGTTTATATGTTGAGTTAGACACCACACATATTTTCGGTGACACCTCTTCTATCGAATCTATGTGAAAATATTCTAACCTTATAGTGCAACAATGGTTGGTATAGGGATGTTAAGGAATATTTTGGACAAAACACCATGATGGTAACCAAGTTTTAGGGATTTACTATGGACAATGATGGATTAATGAGATTTAATAATTGGATTTACGTACCGCCCAACGACGAGTTGAGGATTTTGATCTTAAACGAAGCTCATAGAGCAGTGTACATGGCTCGTGCAGGAGTCATGAATATTAGGGAAGACCTTAAACCCTTATTCTTCTGGAAAGGAATAAAGGAAAACATAGTCAACTTGTTAGGGACCTAACCCCTCACGCAGGTAGAATAATATATTCCAATGTAATAAAGGTGAATATTAATAAGGCCTAGTAATAAGGAAGAGTAAGTCTAATGTAAGAAGACATAATAGAAGCTTCCACTTCTAGTAGTCGACGGTACGAGAACTGTTGTCTTGGATATTATTGTAATAGAGCTTTGCTCTGTTGGAGGTTTCCCCCTTGAAGAGGAAATTGAACATTTCTCTCAGTAATCGAAGTGCTCTTCATAGTGTTATTCTGATATCATTTTGGTGTTATTGTGGTGGTTTTTTGGTTATATTGTTGTTCATCTTCCATTTCTAGCATTTATTTTAGTTCTACATACTTTTTGTATCTGGAATATTACAAGTGGTATCAGAGAACTTTCCTCAGCAAAGAATTATGGTTTAATTTTTTTTTCAGGGTAGAGACTTATTCCGACATCTTTAAGCTACATAGATCTGTCATTACACACATAAACCGACAATAGGAGATTCATACACGTATGAAATACAAGTGGTACTTAAGTGCACATTTGTTGTCCACCATTGTAACCCCTGTTGATAACCCTTTGAGTGGTAGTGCATCAGACAACACCTATATACAGATCAACCTAGATTTTCTAGAGCCCTCTTTAGATAAACTGACCGGCCACCTAAATGCTATATTCCGACCGAGAAAAACACTTAGGAAGATACTCTCTAGTACCTGTGTAGTCAGGTAGTATGGCTAAGGGCACGATCTAGCCTCCTTAGTTGGTGCCATCAGATATTGGGTTGAGTACTATTGTTGGACCCTACACATATATCAGAGAGCTATAGGATAGGGAAAACCCTTGTCTGTAGAACCCTTGAATACCTAACCCTTGGGGATGGAAACAAAAAAACAAAAGAGAAAATATCTATTGCCATGTGGAAACTATGTTCGAGTTGCCAAATCACTACACAATTATTCCTGATTAAGCATTTGGGAAAAGTATGGATTTTGTTGCACCATTATTTGAGACCTATTCCATTGGATTTATCTCTTTGCCCTTATCACATTCATACCTATCATTTTTCAGCAAAATTTTTGACCCCACCTGCCCCTTTTCGGTTCCCTCATCATCATGGCCCATACCTGTAGCCAAGACTTGGAAACTTGCTTCAATACCTTGTAATCTAATTTCATAGAGACCCAACAAGAAGTGAGACAAATCAATGTCAATATTGCCACCATAAATAAAAACATGCATTCCTCCATCATCGCCTCAATCGAGGAACTCAAAGAAGATCTCAAACAAGACATTACTACCCATCTTGAATCTGTCACTTCGATGATATGCACCAATCTGCATATTCCTGCAGGTCCCCCTTTATCTAACCCACCTTTGCATATCGAAGCTGAAAATTCCTCTCATTCCCATAATATTAAGTCCCATCACTTTCAGCATGACCTACGCCTTCCACATCTGGATGTGACCAAATTTGATGGCTCGGATCCCATTGGTTGGGTAACTAAAATGGAACATTATTTTTCTTTGTATGGCATTATATATAACTTGGCCAAACTCTGGTATGGTGTTCTCCATCTAGATCAATAACGTTGGCAATGGTGGAAATCGAGAAAAATTGTATGTCAAGGGTATGTTTCTTGGACACATGTTGTGGCAGAGCTTTATGAACGCTTTGACACTGACACCAACCATTTAGGTTGTCTGAAAAATTTGAAACAATATAGCACAATGGAAGACTTTATAGCTTCTTTTGAGTGATTGGATTTTTGTACAGAGGGCATGTCTGATGCTTTTTTCCGAGAATGTTTTATTAGTGGCCTCAAGGATGATATTCGTTCCCATGTCCTCATGGATCAGCCTCATATTTGGGTGGAGAATACTAAAATATCTAAGGAAGCACAACAGGTTGTCTCTTCTCAAAACCAAAAAACCCCTTTATTCCTCACACTAAACTAGTAAATCCCACTCTTCCTACTCCACTAAAGATCCAAAAATTGACCAGGGATGAAATGGTTGAATGCCAACTCAAAGGCCTTCGTTATAATTGTGATGAAAAATATTTTCTGGGACATAAGTGTAAGGAACAATTTTTTTTTATGGCCATATCAGAGGATGTTTCAGAAGACGATGGTGAAGATCCCCTTGTTTTTGTGTCACCTGAACCCTCTCACATAACCCCTCCCTCAGATCCTCTCGATGTAGAACCGGTCATTTCTGTAAATGCTCTAACTAGATTCTGTGCTCCCCAAACCCTCAAGATAATTGTCTACATATAGCATTGGAAGGTCATCATTATTTTTTATAGAGGAAGCACCCATAATTTTATTCATCGTTGCATTGCCCAAGAAACTAATTGCTATATTCATTCAGTCAATAATTTCCAAGTCATGATTGTCAAAGGGAGGGCGTTGTGAAAATGTGTGTCTCCAAATTGGTGACTACCACTTGAAATCTCATATGTTTTCTATTGACATGGATGGTTGTGACATTGTGTTGGGTGCAATCTGGCTAAGGATTATGGGTCCCATTCTCATGGATTTTAAGGAATTAATGATACAATTCAACCAAGAGGGCCAACAATATAAGTTCCAAGGAATCACCTTCAGTTCCCCTGAGATCATTAGTTCCCATCTAATGGAAAATCTTCTCAAAAAAGGTCATTCTAGCATTATTGCCCAATTCCATGCAATACAAGCAACTGAGACACCCTCTTTGCTGCACGACCTCCAATCCATCCTCTCTAAACATCAAGTGGTTTTTTCCACTCCCCAAGGACTCCTTCCTTCCCATGGTGTTAATGATCATTCCATTCCCCTTGTCCCAGGAATCCTTCCTCCCAATATTCATCCCTATCGTTATCCCTTTTCCAAAAAAAATGAAATTGAGAAAATGGTTCAAGAGCTACTTAATGCAGGTGTTATCCACCCTAATAAGAGCCCCTACTCTTCTCCTATGGTCATATTCCTTAATAAATAAGTTTCTTGGCGCATGTGTCCTGACTTCCGCGCCCTCAACAAACTCACCATTAAAGACACATTTCTCATTCCTGTCATTGATGACCTCTTGGATGAATTGAGTGACACCCATTTCTTTACTAAACTTGATCTTCGTTATGGCTACCACCAGATCAATATGAAAGAGGAAAACATTCCTAAGACTTACTTTAGAACTCATTAGGGCCACTATGTGTTTTTGGTCATGCCCTTTGGCTTGTGTAATGCTCCCTCCACTTTCCAAAGCCTCATGAATCATGTCTTCCATACTTTTCTTCGTCATTTTGTCTTAGTTTTCTTTGATGTTATCCTCATCTATAGAAAAACCTGGACAAACCACCTTACTCATGTGGATCGAGTTCTCCATATACCCTCTCAGCACCATCGCTTTCGACAACTACATTATCGAAAAGTCGATCAGTTCAAGGTCTAGTGGGACAACTATAGTCCACACTCGATGACCTGGGAGGATGCATATGATATGTGTCGACAGTTTCCATTTTTGTTTGATAGCTAGAGCTACAGATATTGTGAGATACTTTATTTTGGCACTTATATACTGAGAAACTTCGGGACAAAGTTTAAAACAAGAGGGGGTGTATGTAACATCTAGCTCTTGCACACACATGATTGGACTTATTCTTTGAGGACACTTGTGTGCAAGTGATCTGGTTCATTATATGATTGACTGTTTCGATTATGGATTATGATGATGTTGTGGATCCGATGATATTTTATTTTGTTATATTCATATCGACGGTTGTTATTGACTGGTTTTTTCTGAGTGTGTAGGACTCTAAACCGAATGAGGATGCTGATGGAATCGATGGACCTCCTTGGACTCCAGATCGAGTCATGGAGTGGATAGTTATGGTTTGAGTGTTTTTGATATTGCATATGTGACATATGACTATTATATTATGATGTTGATTTTGATCACTAACATGTTCCTTTGATGGATGTAGGCTGACGAGGATTTTTTAACAAGACTCACATTTGGAGTAAATGGGTCACGCACGACAACCAGGGATATTGAGGGAGAGGTGTGGCAACAGCCCTGCCATAGCCTACTAGCACTCTCGTCATGGCTGGAGCTGTAGGTTAACGATTACCTAGTTCGAGATATCCACGATGCCATGAGGGTGGACTGTGACAATCGCTCACAATGATTCCAAAGGGCGCACAATAAGGCAAGGTCCTTATTCCTTAGAGGCTCTTAGTCTCCGACAAGGTCACCTAACGGAGTATTGACTCCAGGGGTTTGACGTCTACCAAAATCAGTTAGAAGGTGAATGTCACCCTTAGAGCACATAGTGTGTATTGAAGGGAACGTTGCATAAATGGAACCTGAATATAGACAAATGGAACCCTTGGACCACGTGGTGCATCTTGAAGGGCACACCACAATTTTAACACTGGTGAGTTAATGAACCTAGTACATAGAAAACTATTTCTCCTTGGGACTTGGTCAACGTTAAAATGAATGATTGCATGGGTAACGATTAATAATTATAAAATTTTCGCTTAAAAACAATTTTTGTTGAGCCTAAGGAATTTAAATCCTAGGTTTAAATAGGTCTTGAGAACAATTTTTTATTTTATTTAAGAAAGCAGTAAGAGGGGAATGAAGAAAATGGGGTAAAAATTTAAATTAATATTTTAATGGAGGATTAAATTATTAAAAGGGTAAGTTGTTGTTTATGTGTAAACTTGCTAATTCTAAACTTAGACAAAAGGGGAAATTTAATTACAAAAGGAATGTGGAACTTAGGAGGGAATCTAGTCTAGAGAATTTTGTTTTTTCTAACTCAAATAGGCTTTAAGAAAGATGTCAGTCATTAAGGGAATGTAAGGGAATAAAGGGACATCGAGGATAAAGGGACATTGAGGGAATGTGAGGGAATAAAGGGACATCGAGGAGCATTTTTAGGAACGATTTTAGGGGGATGAGGGAAATTGGCAATTTAAATTAATAAATTAAATGACTTTCTGGTGCAACCAAGGGATCGAGTGACAAGTGTATGGGGGAGAATTTTCCAAATTAATTTTAAATAAAATAATTTAATGTGCATTTTGGAAATACATCACTAAGAAAACTCTATAAAAGAAATGGCAGAGGGTGAGAAGGGGACATGTCTGGTATGTGTAAGGTTATGCTGCTGAATTTTACTCTTGACTAATTTTTCTTGTGGGAGTTGGGATATGCAACTTGGATAACGAGTGGTAGATTGACCTTGAGAGGCGGGCTGGGAGATATCTTTCTCTGGTTTGTGTCTATGGCCCCTTGGTGGCTCAAGGGGATTAGGGGGAAGAAGAGTACCCCTAGCGTTGGCTGGAAGGTATCGATGAGGTCTCAGTGGTTAGCAAGCAAGAGCTGGACAGAGCGCATGTGGGAAAACCACTTCAGACTCTGTGCCTACGGTCACAGTATTTATCGAGAGTTGTATTTTCTAAATATTGATTACATGTATCTAGTTTAGAAATTGTTGCACCTGTACTGTGTCTTTGACTTTGTTTGCAATCTTCTGGGTGATAAAAGTATATTGATGGTTTTAAAAATAAATGATATTACGTGTGATCAATTTTTTTGTGCGCTTCTTCCTGTTTGATATTAGATATTATTTATGTTTATAAATGGTTCAATTCCTTCTTGTGGATTGGAGTAAGATTATTACGCCCCTTTAAAGTGTGTGATAATTTAATTTCTTGTAAAATCGAGTAAAATTGAAGATTTGACAACATTCCTTTCTCCAACATCTTTTTCTTTAATTTAACTCCAACATTCCTTTCTCCAACAACCTTTTCTTTCATTTAACTCCATGGCAGCCTCAATTTACTAGACCATCCTTCCTACTATAGAACCTACCCCTTCGGTTCGGTTTTCGTCTTGAGAAACTGGATAAATTCCTTGGTTCCTGGGTTGGGACGTGGGACTCTTGGTGTTATACAGTTATCGATCTTATCGAGTACAAAAATTACAACATTTTAAGAGTGCTTGGGTTCCCTCACGGTGTAATTCTTACTTTCAAATCAATGACTATTCCTTGATGGTCGAGATAACATGTTCCCAGTCTCAACTGAGATCTGCAACAGTTTAAACAAAAAAACAAAAAAAAAACACCCTTGATTGTTTTAGCTGGTTGTGATATGAAGAGAAACAACTAGAACTCACAATTGTTATGTTTCAGAGATTTGTTTTTATAGACATTGATGTGTATACATGAAGAATGTATTCAAGTTGAAGAGTAGAGTCGTTGAGTTATATTAAAATCACTGAAACCTTTGACCCTTGCCATTATTCTATCACCTTACAGCCCCTGTGTGTTTCTCGTTTACTTAGACAGTCATGCAGAATCTCCTTGTACCATATCGTGTTAACTAATCCGGTGGTTATTTCATTCAACTCCCTAACTATCCACGTAACTGTAACAGTCTACAACTGTCCTGCAACTATCTACAACTGTCTGCCTATACTATATGTATTCACTTTTCATTAATAAAAGATATCTCTGTGCTTGGTGTTAATAGTGGATTGTTTTATCTGGCTTGTGTACAGTGGTATCAAAGCCACGTTTTTCTTTAAACCACATTTTTTTTTAAACTCCATGCTATTGTGTGCCTGCGTGAGCTCCAGATTCGAGAGGATCCACCTGTGACTGTGTAGTGCCTGCGTGAGCTCCAGATTCGAGAGGAGGCACCTATGACTGTGTAATTGTAGTGTAGTTGTAGGGAAGGGACAAAAAGTGCCCGAAGGCCCTCCAACATCCATTCACTAGGATTGGGAGCAACTGTAAGCAGCCTACAGAGCAGCCAAGGTTGAAGAAGGTGTTGTGAGATTTTCTTTTCTTTTTCTTCTGCAAGTGGAATTTTATTTACAGAGATTAGTTTACAATGCATTCATTAGTATCAATTGTGCGAGTAGTGCTCTCCAAACAAGAAAATTACCAAGAATGGTTTCGAAAAATAAAATATACTCTTATTTTTAATGATTTATGGGAGGAAATTTGTTAAGGCAAGGATGACAATGACCTAGAGCAACCTACAGATGCCAGACAACATGTAATTTGGAACAGTAAAGATAAAAAGGCACATGCTTTAATTTCTACCTTGGTCATTGAAGAGGTAAGAAGACATATTCTTTCCAGCACCACAACGTTTAAAGAATTAGATAAATTAAAAGATCTTTATGAATCCCATTCAGAGCTGGAAATTATACAATTATTGATGAAGTTGTTTAATCTGGAACTGAAAGATAATAATCCCATGAAGTTAACTTCTGAAATTAAAGCTCCTTCTCATGATATTGACTCAACTGGTGTCAAAGTTGATTTACAACTCACAACATTTATTAAATCCCTATATCCTACCTATTCACACTACTTAGAGTCTCTTCAAGCTAGTAGACAAATGAAATCCATGACTCTTGATACTCTTGTAGACAAAATTGCCGAAAGAGAGAAAGCTTTTGGGAAGAATGAATCTGTTTCCACTTCCACAGTTGAGACTTTGTGTCTTGCACAAAAGGAGCAGAAACCTAGAGGTGAGTCTGCTAGATTTGACAATAGTAACAGAGGTCGTGGTAGGAGACCATTTAGACATAGGGGGGGTCATTATCATCAAGGAGACAGACAACAAGATGATAAATAGAAAAAACATTTTCATAATTATAAGCAATCTCTTAAGTGTTATAGGTGTGGTAAACTGGGTCATACATCTTCTCATTGTCGCACTACTTGGGAAAGGATTAGTGAGAAGAAAGAGAAACAACCTCCAGACAAAGGAAAACCACCTGAATCTGCCAACTATATTGTTGCACATTGTAATCTTAGTATCAATGAAGTTTTTATCACTTGTTTTTCTTCTTGGGAAGATACTTGGAATTTAGATACTGGATCCACTTGCCATATGACCTTCAGAAGATATTTTTTTGAGACATTCAGTAATCACATTGTGTAATGTACCTCAAAAATCACCATAAAAAAATAAAAATTGTTTGTACATTTGTCCATGAAAGTTCTAAGACTTCAAGCAAGTAGGTTTTCTATTATAAAGATTGAGTCTGAATTTTTTTTTGGAGACCTTACTATCGTTGATTGTCTTTACTATGCAACTTAAACTTCTTTCTCGATGGTACAATAATGTATACTCCTCCCTTCACTGTTATTTAAAATCTTGTTAAAATTTCCAATATTTTTCTTATTTGATGATGTCTATAACACCAGCACGAATTTAGCAATAATAGGTATGTTACTTCCATACTTCTAATTGAGAGGAAGATTCTCCAAATCAACACACAACAACTCCTGAAGCCGTGAAAAGTGACCAGCATGTCGGGATTTCGGAGTTCGGGATTTCGCGAGTTCAACAGTCAATATAAACACACAACCACTCTCGAAATCGCGAGAAGCGACCAACACTTCAGGATTTCGAAGTTCGGGATTTCGTGAGTACAATAGTCGATCGTCAATACACAACAATTCCTAAAATCGTGAAAAGTGTAAGGTGAGGTCTGTATCTCGGGATTTCGAAATTCGGGGTTTCGGGGTTTCAAATGTCAAACAACAGCGCAAAACATTTCCTGAAGTTCTGAAAAGTTAAAGGTGGGACCCGTATTTCTGGATTTTGGAACTCAGGGATTCAGAGTTTCAAATGTCAAACAACAGAGCAAAACATTTCCCAAAGTTCCGAAAAGGTAAAGGTGGGACCCGTATTTCGAGATTTTGGAACTCGGGGTTTCGGGGTTTCAAATTTCAAACAACAACGCAAGACATTTATCGAAGTTCCGAAAAGGTAAAGGTGGGACCTGTATTTCAGGATTTCGAAACTCAGGGTTTCGAGGTTTCCACTGCTCAAACCCATCACGCAACAACTCCCAAAATGCGAAAGAAAGGTAAAGGGATTAGCAGTTCGGGGTTATGAAATTTCTCAAATTCATCATAAAACTTAATTGTGGAAAAGGAAGACCATTTAAACAAAACAAGGAAGGCATAATGAAAAAAAAATTCTTTTGGTAGACGTCAACTCTCAATATTGTTTAGCATTGGATAAAACAAAGGGGTTTTCCAGATCCCTTCAATTTCCAAAAATTGGTCCTTTACAGGTGTCCTCACTTTCATTTTGTGAGATAGTAGGCGTGGAAGGATTCAATATCCATTTACCTAACAAGATTCCGAAAGTCTAACTAAAGAGCTTTATACACTTATACTCTCCAGAAGGGGTAAAATAGGATAACATTTTTTTGTATAGGGTAATCTCTATTGTATTTACTTAGAGCTGTTTTTAATTAGTGTATTACATGTAAGTAGTGCTATATCTGTGCATCTAGTAAACACATAGTTAAGAATATCATTCCATCAGAGATTGGTCATTAATACTGAGGTTCCGAGGGATCTGAGTTTTTGTTTCCTGGGGGTTTATCTACAGAGAGGATCTTCCTCTTTGTCATTAATCCCCTCTTTCCATAGAAATATAATTACAGATGTTCTTCACATATATTCCCCATAACAAACAGAAATGAAAAAAAAAAATGTTATAGTTCCAATTTAATCAATACAATGCCTCAAAAAAATCACTTAGACAGAGAGTGGACATCATTCCAGTTCGGATTTAATAAGACATCGAAATAAAAACATAGTCATTCATAATAGAGAGGGGGTAGTTCAACATATCGGAATCCAATCCATGGGAAGACAAAGGGAACAACCAGGTTTCTCCCAACTGTAGAACAGGGAAGCCAAAATCACTTGCCTGATTCACCCCCTACCCTGACCATGAATCCATGAGGGCGAACATGGAAACTCATCCCCAGCTATGTCCTTCAATTCCAACAGTTTTCCTCTTGCCTCACACTTACTCAATAGTTCTCATAACAACAAGGCGATTTTGTTTCAAAAAACTCCTCTTGCCTCACACTCAACCTGCAGTGTTCATAACAGCAAGAGAGCTTAGGAATCCTTTCCCAGCATACTTGGCAGTGTCCTGCCTCCTCGCATATGCTATACATATATTTTCTTGCCCAGGTCTTTTCCCTCCTTTGGGGATTTTTGAAGCTTTCTTAATCCCTGATTTTCGAGGGCTGCTAGTGCCCAAATCTCTGATTTTCCACTTGTAATCATCAACACAGAAGCAGTTCCAACTTGTTCCCCACTCATGGAGTCATGGTCAACTGATTTTTAACATGGTTATTCCAGTTGTCCTCCTGCAATTAATATAAAATGTTTTGTTATGATACAAGTGTCATAGTCAAATAGTTAGTTGAGTCCAAACATAACTCTGCCCAACAATCACAATAATTAAATACAATTATTAAATTCGAAATTCGAAATTGCCATAAATGGAAAACATTTTCCAGATTCAAATTTGCCTAAAACGGAAATAAATTTCCGGCACACAAAATAAGAAATATTTCATTTTTGGGGGATGTCACATCCTTTCCCCCTTTAGTAAAACACTGTCCTCAGTGTTCGTTCCTTTCCTGGAATAGGACTGGATGAGATTTATGCAAATCTCCCTCCAATTCCCAAGTGGCCTCCTTAGGGATAAAGTGCTTCCATTACACCTTTACCTGAGTGACAACTCTGTTCCGAAGTGTTTTTTCTCTCCGGTCTAGAATGCGCAGGGGTTCCATCTGGAACTCTCCCTCAGGTTCCACCTGCACCAAGTTCCAATCAATCATATGAGTGGGGTCTTGAATATACTTTTTCAACAAAGAAACATGAAATACATTATGAATTCTTAGATTAGCTAGAAGTGCAAGATGATATGATACGGGTCCAATTCAAGCTAGTATCTCGAAGGGCCCACAAAACCTGGGTTCTAGCTTGGCACAATTCCCTAACTTCAGCAAGATTTTTCGGGCTTTGACCTTCAAATAAACATGGTCTCCCACTTGAAATTCCAAGTGTCTTCTTTTCTGATCCGCATAGCTCTTCTGTCTGTCCTGTGCTTCTTTCAAGTTCTGTTGTACTTTCTTTACCATGTTCTCCATTTCTTGGAGCATCTCTGGTCCAACCATGAGTCTGTCAGCCAGGTTATTCCAGCTAATTCGATTTGTACACCTTTTGTCGTACAGTATTTCGAAAGTGCTCAACTTAGCCGAAGTTTGGTACCCATTGTTATATGCAAATTCTACCAAGTGTAGGTAGTCTTCCCACTCGTTCGGATTTGTTCTTACATACATGCGAAGCATATCCTCTATGATTTGATTTTTCCTTTCCATCTATCCATCCATTTGTGGATGATAACTCTTACTGAAATTCAAATTAGTATTTAGCCCTGCAAACAATTCCTTCCAAAAAGCGGATGTGAATTTTACGTCTCTATCTGAAATCACCATTTTAGGAATACCATGCAGTCTAAAAATTTCTTTCATGAATATTTCAGCAATGTTAATAGCTTTAAAAGTAGACTTTACAGGAATAAATTGTGCAAACTTACTAAGTTTATCGATTACAACCATGATTGAATCATTCTGTAGGATGTTCAGATTGGTCCAAAAAGTGGATGTTCAGATTATTCCTTATCTTTTGACCATCTAGTGGTAGGATGTTCAGATTGGTCCTTATCTTTTGACCATCTAAGCTGAAATCAAGGTTAGAAATAAAGTTAACTACCTTTCTTTTAGCACCTGTTGCTAGTTGTACAACCCAAGATTTTCCATGCTTTTGTTTCTTAAGTTTATTCGATTCTACTACATCGGGAGTAATATAAATTAATGTAGCTCCAGGGTCAATTAAAATAGAGATTTGAGTGTCATGGATTTTACCTTCGATTTCTACCACCAAGGACTGGTGGTCAGCTTGTCGACCATCTATGGATGCATTTATCCGATGCATATTTCTTCCCATGTCACCCACTGTCGAGGATTCCTACAAATTGTGAACAACAGTTCTGTTTGTTGCAATTAAACATGGACAATTCCTCCTTATATGCGGTTCTCCACACTCCCAACACTTTAATGGCTCGTGGGAGTTGTCCCCAAACTTCTTCATTCCCAGGTTTACCTGTTTACCGCTACCTTGCGTATTCAGATGATTCGAGTGAAAATCCTTCCTTGGGAAACCTTTTGCTGCATTCTAATAAGGAGTTGGCTGGTATCTCTTCTTCTGCTAGTTTAGTCCATCTTGCTTCTTATCCTTCCAGGTCTTGGGAAACTCTGCCCGCTGTTTATACTGGTCATAACACATTTGTGCTTTCCTGAATGCCTCACTCAGGGATCTAGTGTTGTCAAATTCAATTCTGTCCCTGTAGGATTGTGGTAAATAGCTTAAGAATCGCTGGATTTTTACCTTATCCTCCCATATGTATGGTACAAACCTTAGTAGTTCCAAAAATTTATTTATAAGTTCCTGCATCGTCATTTGTCCAAGTCGTAACTCATAGAATTCTTTCGTCTTCCTTTCATAATAGCTTTCAGAAAGGTATTGTTTCTTAAAATACTACTTAAAGTCGGACCATTCCAACTATTTCTCCTTTAATCCCTTGGCCAATTTCAGGTCCTGCCACCAAATGCTGGCCTTCCCCTTCAGACTGTAGATGGCCATTCTGACCTTCATGTTGTTGGAATAGTTGTAGATTTGGAAGAATTTTTTGATGTCCAAAAACCATGCCTCGACTTCTTCTCCTGTCCTAGATTCTCCATCAAAGGTAGATGGTTTAATCTTTTTAAATTCTCCTTCAAGGTGGTTTTTTTGTTTTCTTTTTCTATCTGGTATGGCTTTGTCTTCAGCTGAAGGTGTCCCTTCAGACGAACTGTCTCCTTTTTCTGTTTTCGCACCATAATTCTTGGAGGCCCTTTTGCTGACCTCCTCCTCATGACTAACATCTTTTGGGATTTTCTTGGTTACTATACTATGTAGAAGGACTTCATTTATCTCTTGTTGTTCCTTCTCTACCTTCTTCAATTTTTCATTGTCGGCCTTGAAAACCCGTAGTTCAACAATAAGGTTCCTCATTATTTCCAACACCTCTATGGGTGAACTTCCATCACTGTTCTATCTGGGATCTCTAGGAGGTCCTTGCTGCGGATTCCCTTCCATCCCAATTTTTGCACCTTCTTGAGATGCCATTGTTAAACACAAAACAAAAAAGTTTTATGTCTGTAATCCACAAGATTTATTAGTTTTTTTTTTTTGCTTTTTCATAAATCATAATATATACTAAGAAATTAATGTGGCCCTGTTCAGGCCCAGTGTTGTAACTTTTTCTCTGATACCATATGTAATGTACCTCAAAAATCACCATAAAAAAAATAAAAATTGTTTGTACATTTATCCATGAAAGTTCTAAGACTTCAAGCAAGTAGGTTTTTTGTTATAAAGATTGAGTCTGAAAGTTTTGTTAGAGACCGTACTATTGTTGATTGTCTTTACTATGCAACTTAAACTTCCTTCTCGATGGTACAATAATGTATACTCCTCCCTTCACTGTTATTTAAAATCTTGTAAAAATTTCCAATATTTTTCTTATTTGATGATGTCTATAACACCAGCATGGATTTATCTATAACAGGTTTGTTACTTCCATACATCTAATCGAGAGGAAGATTCTCCAAATCAACACACAACAACTCCCAAAGCCGCGAAAAGTGACCAACATGTCAGGATTTCAGAGTTCGGGATTTCACGAGTTCAACAGTCAATATAAACACACAACCACTCCCAAAAACGCGAGAAGTGACCAGCACTTTGGGATTTTGGAGTTCGGGATTTCGTGAGTACAAGAGTCGATCATAAGTACACAGCAATTCCCAAAGTTGTGAAAAGTGTAAGGCGAGATCCGTATCTCAGGATTTCAGAATTCGGGGTTTCGGGGTTTCAAATGTCAAACAACAACGCAAAACATTTCCCGAAGTTCTGAAAAGGTAAAGGTGGGACCCGTATTTCAGGATTTCAGAACTCGGGGTTTCGGGGTTTCAAATGTCAAACAACAGCGCAAAACATTTCCTGAAGTTATGAAAAGGTAAAGGTGGGACCCGTATTTCTAGATTTCGGAACTCGGGGTTTCAGGGTTTCAAATGTCAAACAATAACGCAAGACATTTCCCGAAGTTCTGAAAAGGTAAAGGTGGGACCCGTATTTCAGGATTTCGAAACTCAGGGTTTCGGGGTTTCCACCGCCCAAACCCATCCTGCAACAACTCCCAAAATGCGAAAGAAAGGTAAAAGGATTAGCAGTTCGGTGTTATGAAATTTCTTAAATTTGTCATAAAACTTAACTGTGGAAAAGGAAGACCGTTTAAACAAAACAAGGAAGGCATAATGAAAAAAAACTTCTTTTGGTAGACGTCAACTCTCAAGATTGTTCAACATTTGATAAAACAAAGGGGTTTTCCAAATCCCTTCAATTTCCAAAATTGGTCCTTTACAAGTGTCCTCACTTTCGTTTTGTGAGATAGTAGGCATGGAAGGATTCAATATCCATTTACCTAACAACATTCTGAAGGTCTAACTAAAGATCTTTATACGCTTATACTCTGCCGAAGGGGTAAAATAGGATAACATTTTTTTGTATAGGATAATCTCTATTGTATTTACTTAGAGCCACTTTTAATCAGTGTATTACATGTAAGTAGTGCTAGATCTGTGCATCTAGTAAACACATAGTTAAGAATATCATTCCATCAGAGATTGGTCATTAATACTGATGTTCCGAGGGATCTGAGTTTTGGTTTCCTGGGGGTTTATCTACAGAGAGGATCTTCCTCTTTTTCGTTAATCCCCTCTTTCCATAGAAATATAATTATAGATGTTCTTCACATATATTCCCCATAACAAACAAAAATGAAAAAAAAAAAAACATTACAGTTCCAATTTAATCAATACAATGCCTCAGAAAAATCACTCAAACAGAGAGTGGACATCATTCCAGTTCGTATTTAATAAGACATTGAAATAAAAACATAGTCATTCATAATAGAGAGGGGGTATTTCAACATATCTGAATCCAATCCGTGGGAAGACAAAGGGAACAACCACGTTCCTCCCAACCGTAGAATAGGGCAGCCAAAATCACTTGCCCGATTCACCCCCTTGCATGACCATGAATCCATGAGGGAAAACTTGGAAAATCCTCCTCAGTTATGTCCTTCAATTCCAACAGTTATCCTCTTGCCTCACACTCAATCCGCAGTGTTCATAACAGCAAGAGAGCTCAGGAATCCTTTCCCAGCATACTTGGTAGCGTCCTGCCTCCTTGCATATGCTATACATATATTTTCTTGCCCAGGTCTTTTCCCTCCTTTGGGGATTTTCATATCTTTCTTAATCCCTGATTTTCAGGGGATGCCAGTGGCCAAATCTCTGATTTTCCACTTGTAATCATCAGCCCAGAGGCAGTTCCAACTTGATCCCCACTCATGGAGTCATGGTCAGCTGATTTTTAACATGGTTGTTCCATTTGTCCTCTTGCAATTAATATTAAATGTTCTGTTGTGATACAAGTGTCATAGTCAAATAGTTATTTGAGTCCAAACAAAACTCTGCCCAATAGTCACAATAATTAAATACAATTATTAAATTCGAAATTTGAAATTGCCATAAATGGAAAAAAAATTCCAGATTCGAATTTGCCTAAAACGGAAATAAATTTCAAGCACACAAAATAAGAAATATTTTATTTTTGGGGGATGTCACACATTGATGGAATAGTTTATTTTGCTGATAAGTCCCAGTTAAAGCCTTCGGGAATTGGATCTATTTGACTTCGCTTGCCAGGACTTGCTGATTGTATTTTGCATGATGTTCTTTACATTCCTCAATTAAAAAGAAATCTGATGTCTCTCGTACATATCAGGAAACAAGGACATTCTATACATATGTTTGATGGTATAATTGAAATAAGAAAACCATCTGATCAGGTGATTGTTATGACTGGTGTTGAAGAAGACAAACTTTTAAAACTTAAAGGGACATCCTCTTTTCAATCTAATTCAACGCTTTTGGCTCAACATAGTGATACTTTGTCTTCCAGCTTATTGTGACATGATCGTTTTGGTCATATTAATTATGATAGTATCTGGATTATGAAACAACAAGGTATTCAAGGGCTTACTACTATTCCAAGAAAATTTTCTCCATGTAATGCTTGTATTTTAGGCAAGCATTGTAAACAACCCTTTTATGGATCTACTTCCCAAGCTTCCAGGAAGTTAGGTCTCATACATTATGATTTATGTGGGCCCATGCCTATTCAATATGAAAACGATAATAAATATCTGTTGACTTTTATTGATGACTACACCAGGATGTGTTCGGTTTATTTGTTGAAAGAGAAATCTCAAGTTTTTGCAACTCTTAAGAATTTTCATTTATGGATTACAAATGAAACTCAACTTAATATTGGAAATGTATGATCAGATAATGGTATTGAATACACCTCTAATGAATTTGAAAAGTACTTACAAGATAATGGTATTAAACATTAGACCACCGTTCCTTATACTCCACAACAAAATGTTGTAGCAGAGCGCATTAACATAACTTTGCTTAACATGGTAAGGTCAATGATGTTTTTTCAGAATATCAGGTTGATGTTTTGGGGAGAAGTAGTAGTTTGTACCATTTATATTCGCAATCGTTCTCCTTCTACTACCATCAATAATAAGTCCCCTTATGAATTGTGGTATAATCGTCTTCCTGTTGTTCAACATTTCAGAGTTTTTGGTTCTCCATGTTATGCTTTAATTCCTAAAAAACAACGCGACAAATTGGGTGCAAGAAGTCGCAAATGTCTTTCCTTGGGGTATTCTAATACCTCCAGAGCTTATGGATTGTATGATGAGGAAAATAGGAAATTTGTTATTTCAAGAGATGTTGTTTTTCTCAAATTTGCTAAAGATGCTTCTACTATTGATAGGCAACTCAATCATTTGGATAGATTTTCTTCCAAGAGGTTGTATTATGAATCGGATAATGATATCCCACATCCTGAAGGGGGGATTCATATTCTATACCAGTCTATGTATTTTCCTCAACAACACCAGAGAATGAGACCACATCAAAGAATGAAGAAAAATTAGTTGATAGCAATATTTTTGGTGATAATAATGTTTCTATAGAAGAAAAATTGGTTGATAATAATGTTCCTACCGAGGAAAAATTAGAGGATAATAATGGTCCTGAAGAACCTATTTCAAAGACTCTTGAAACTGAGAAAACATTGTAGTAATCAGTACGCAGATCAACGCGTACCAAGACAATGCCAAAAAGGTATGATGAATTTGAGTTAAACTTTTTTGTTGTTAATGAACCTACTACTTTTGAAGAAGCCACTAGCTGTAATGAATGGAAAGATGCAATGCAAAAATAGTATGATGCTCTTATTAAAAATGTCACTTGGAGGTTGGTGGATCCCCCTGTTGGCATCAAACCAATCGGTAGTAAGTGGGTTTATAAAACTAAATATAAAGATGATGGTTCTCTTGATAAGCACAAAGAAAGACTTGTAGTAAAGGGGTATGCACAAAAAGAAGGTATTGATTATACAGGAACATTTTCTCCTACAGCGAAATGGGGCACGATTAGAATTTTATTTTCTCTTTCAGCTCAAAAGGGATGGAAAATACATCACATGGATGTAAAAACTATCTTCTCAAATGGATATTTAAAAGAAGATGTCTATATGTTGCAGCCAGAGGGTTTTTCTATTAAAGGAAAAGAGCATAAAGTATGCAAATTGATAAAATCATTGTATGGTTTAAAACAAGAAGCTTGTGCTTGGTATGAAAAGTTAACTAAACATCTTCTCAAGTTGAATCATAAGCATTTCAATCTAGATGATGCAACTTTATTTGTTAAGAAAATTGGAAGATCAATTGTATATCTAGTTGTCTATGTAGATGATTTTCTTATCACAGGAAATAATGATGATTATATTGCATCTATTAAAAAGGAGTTGCAAAAGGTTTTTGATATGACAGATTTGAGATTACTACATTATTATCTAGGGATCGAAGTAGATCAAAAACCGAAGAAATTTTTTATTTCTCAGAAGAAATATATTGGAGAACTATTGAGCAAATTTGAGATCAAGGATTGTAATCCTGTTTCTACTCCAATGGAGCATAATCTAAAGCTTACTTCAAATGAAGCTAGTGCATTTGAAGATCCAACAAAGTACAAACAACTTGTTGGAAGTTTAATTTATCTTACTACTACTCGTCTTGACATAAATTTTGTTGTAGGAATACTTTCTAGGTTTATGCATCAACCTTGTGAAGGTCATTGGACAACAACAAAACGAGTGCTCAAATATTTAAAATGCACTCAATCATATGGCATCAAATATTGTAAAGTTTCATACCTCCATCTCATTGGTTATTAAGATTCTGACTTTGACAGAGATAAAGAGCATGGGGTGTCTACTTTAGGTTATTTGATGAATCTTGGATCAACAACCATCACCTGGAGATCACGAAAGAAATCTATTCATGTTTACTCTACAACTGAAGTCGAATATGTTGCAATAGCTCAAGCCACAAAAGAAATCATTTGGCTTCAGAAAATTATTGAAGACATGTAGGAGAAACAAACGACTTTGACACCTCTCTTTGTTAACAATAATTCTGCAATACAATTGGCCAAAAATCCTAAATTCCATTATTGAACCAAACATATCAACACCAAATATCATTTGATTTGACATCATGTTGAGGCCAAAACCATTCATCTCAATCATTGTTCCACTTCAGAGAAAATTGCGGACATCTTTTCTAAAGCTTTGGGTCGAGAGAAATTTGAAAAATTTCGAATGATGCTTGGGATGACAAATTTCCCTTCGGATTAAGGGGGGAATGTTAACTAATTTGGTGGTTATTTCGTTCAACTCCCTAACTACCTGCGTAACTGTAACAGTCTTCAACTGTCCTACAACTGTCCGCCTATACTATATGTATTCACTTTTTATTAATAAAATATATCTCTGTGCTTGGTGTTAACAATGGAGTTTTTTATCTGGCCTGTGTACATATCGAAGGGGTTTTGATGAAGGAGTGGGTTTCAAATATATGCATATTCTCCTCATGGTGGGTTTGAAATGTATGCATATTCTCCTCATGGTTTTACCCTCGACTGTGGTTGCACCCAGAACCTCGACGATTTCCCTTCTTTCTTTAATTGCTTTACACTATGAGCTGTGGAGCCTTCCTTGTGTTCTCCTTGTTCAGACGTCCTTCTGTGTTTTTTTTCCTTGGCTCAGACCTTCTCTCTGCGGAATTGTTTTCTTATACTCACTCGGTGTGATTCATTTGACCAGACCCTCTGTGGTTGTACAGTGGTCCCTTCCAACGCCTTTCCCCTCCGATTAATTTGAGTGTCTGACCTTCTTAGACGGTGGATCAACCCTCCTCCTCGAGAACATGCAGGTCCCCCTCCTTTCTCTCATCTCTTTCAAGTTATACCGTTAATTATAAATCCTGTGGAAGTGAATTGTAGAGAACGTGTCCTCGCATCCACGATCCCATAAAATTCCCCAATGTATAACTCATGTGGAAGTGAATTGTGGAGAATGCATCTTGGAATCCATAATCCCGTGGACTGCCCCAATGTATAAATCATGTGGCAACAAATTTTGTGGTGCAACACCTCCTGGAAGCCACAAATCCCATGGACTTCCATGATGTTTAATCTTGTGACAGTGTTTGTTTTAATGCAATGCTTACCTAGCAGCCACGACTCCAATGGATTGCCAAGAAATTTCATTACGCCGAAAGGCGTACACCTATTGACAATGGGCACATTTAATAGGTTTTTAGTTCTTAATACGTTTTCTATGGACGAGATTAAATATGCCTAGAATATTCTTAGTTGTCACAATAAATGAATGGCTCTAATTTCATCCATTAACTTTCGAGTTGTTATAAAGACATCTGTTTATATGTTTACTTTTTTACATTTGCCTAATCGTGTTTAAAAATTACTCTTGACTCTCGAGATAGACGTTTATCGAGTCCATTATTGGTAACTGTTGATGCTTCCAATATCATATGACCAGGGAAGGCCGTTTCTTTATCAAACAACACGTATTTGTCTAGCAGAGTGTTTGACGGTGACGGTGTCTAAACTCCATGCGAATTCATATACATACTTTGTTGTTAAACCACGACATGAACGAATGTCGTTAGATCTAGTGCCAATATATGGATTAAACAGTCGGCGACGTCCAACACATTCAAGAAAGGCCGATTGACGACAACAGGCTATTTAGGGACGCAGACAGGTCGAAATCCGTTAGAAGTGGTGTCGTGAGTGGTCTTGTGTAGTCGAAAGGCTGCCACAATGAATTTGATTTTGTTTTAATATGCCTTTCGGCATTAATCAGCCACGTAATTGTGGTTGTGCTAGTTCTATAACAAGCGATATCATAATTTTTCACCAAGGGATTCCTTGCTACCACCACCCATTATTAAACCTTACTCCACAGTGTTTTCAATTCAATGAGGTAAAGTTTAATGATAAGGCTGTAAGGAACGTAAA
>SNQJ01S0152285.1:0-13642 GCA_010110895.2 Picea sitchensis | reverse complement strand
GTTCATAATTTTTCGACATGTTTTGAATAAAGTTCGTATTTGCTTGTACAAGATTCCAGCTACTTGCAAAGCCAGCAGGAAGATTAATCCACAAGGTGGTGTCAGAAATAAATCGACATGAAACAGGTGATACCTAAAAAGTAGCTTCATAATGCACAAAGAAAGTAAAAGAGGAAAGGTAAAGTTGTTCTTTCTCAATACACATGTTAAGAAAGACTGTTAAAGAAAACCGAGGTAACATCATTCAAACTACAATCTCGGCTAAAAATTTAGATAAAAGGATTATTGCTTGGCTTGATATCCTTTGATTTAAAATAATTTGAATGATACACTAAAACTAAAAGTGGTCAGTCAAAAATAACTGTCCCCAAAGATATCTACAAGAGCCAGTCTCGAACTGTTTTGACCTTCTGTATTTTCAATCAATGAATCACTACCCTGTATCCTGCCTGTTTAGGGTCTAACTTTTGACAAGCTGCCATCTTTTCATTTCATTACGAAGGAATAAAAGTTTTTTTTTTAGCCTCTTCAGTCTCAAAACAGATTGTGGAAATAAAGCGGGTCTTCAAAACTACTTGATCCCCTGCTAAGCGAAGGAATGTTTAGAGCGATCCTAACTTTCCTAGGTTTTTCAGCAGCATCGGAAGAATCAAAGCTTGCTCAAACAGGATGCCCCTTAAAAATCATTTTCCTTGTCACCCTAAGAATGAAGGTGTTGCGAGGGTCCAGGGAAGATTGGTACCGAGTAATCAAAGTAGGTTGACAGACCACTGATGCAAAATATTACACAGATATCAGCCCTGATACAAACCGATTGCCCCCATCTTCGTGATAAAAAAATAAATTATAAGACAGGTGGTGAAAGGAAATTCAGAAATGATTGCCCCCACCTAGTCCAGGAAGACGATGAAAGGAAATTCATAAATGATTTCCCTCGTCTTAGCATTTAAATGCATAAATATTTTCCGAAGTGGTGAAAGGAAATTCAGTAAAGGGGCCAGATAACTTCACCGGGGTACTGAACAGGCTCGCTAGCAGTGAAGCAATGTCTGAGATATTTGTAAGGCTGTTATAGATGAATATCATTCTACTCTGGTAACCAATGCTTTCTAAAAACCAGATCCACATCCCAAATTCAGACCGGACTTCCCGATTAAAAATATATAATCTCATTCTTTTGATGCAAGCCGAGAGCCACAAGATCTGTTAAGTCTCCTAGGGTCGTTTCGACTGTCTCAAAACATACCCAAAGTTAGTGGTGGGAAAGGGAAAATTGTGAAAGGGACTACAGCTGTGTTTGAAAGGAGTATCTGGTTTTGAAAAAACTTCTCGAGGTAAATAACAAAGTATTTTCCCCCCTTCGATTGTTTTTCCTTGGAATTTTTCCGCCTAATTGAGCATTGACTCCATTTATCCAATATTGGCACGTGGTCTACTGTTCTTCCCACCTCACAGGAAGGTGGGATCCCTAGTTGGAGCCTATGTTGGAGCCGCCTTTCTTTTTGGCCTGTCACAATTTTTAATTTGATACTTGAAATCTAAAATTGATTTCCTTTTTCCTTACGAGATGATGAGACCTCTGAAACCTGGTCGTGTGAAAAGCGATGTTTTTCTACTCTTGAAACAAGTCCAATTTTGTAAGAATGTTTGCACCTTTTTGTTTTACTTAGGGATCTCGCAGGTCGGACGCTATAACTCATGAATTCACACGTCCCGAGTCACGAAACAGCGAATCATTTTAAATTTTCACTCAAGACAGTAACCAGGGTAATATCTTTTAACTCACGATTAGATGTCGTCGAGGTTTCACGCCTCGGCATTTGCCAAGTCCAAAATTTTATTTTTACAGCCCTGAGAGCCGAGAACGCGAAGTCCTTTCTGGATGACCCATGTCAAGGATCAAAGGCGAAAAACTAACCATGGTAAAAGTTGTTCTTGGCATTTCGCCACTCGGCATTATCTTTTGCGAAAATTCCATCTTATAAACCCCGACTCACGAAGTTACGAGGTAATTATAACATGATTAATTAGTCACTTAATTCAAGATTATCTTCCCCTTAATTAAGTCTTGATTCGCAATCTCGCGGTTTCGCGACTCGGCATATAAATCTCCCAGAAACTTGTCTTCAAAATCCTGAATCGCAATATGACGAATGAAATAATTATAAAATTAATTATGCCTCCAAATCACAATTACCTTTAATTAAACCAAAATCGATCCTCACGGTCTCGGGAGTTAGAGACTCAAAATGTTAAAATAAGTTCCACGATATAACGAATGGCGAAGAAACTGATTAGCATTGGCGGGATTGGATTAATTAAGCTAAATAAAGATATATCCCACACCTCAAGGCTTCCACGTTTCCCAAAAAAGCCATTTCTCTCCATACTTCGACTGACTGTCAAACTGCCAGAAATTTATGACATTTATGGAGAAATAGGGTAAATCTATGCATATAAGATCGGATTTTTACGCAATAAAATTATTTCTAATTACGATTTGACAGACTTATTTTGAAAAGTACTGAGTTTTCAAATATATATAAGAGTTTCATTTCATTATAACGAATGCATTTTCATAAGCACGCAGAGCTCATCACTTCTGAGTAAACTAATTTCTGCATGTATACACAGTTCTATCGCAGAAGAGAGAAAACGCAAGATTCGGCTATGGCTCCGCGGAAAGCATCAAAGGCGAATGTTGAGCTCGCAGGACAAGGCTCAGACAGTGTCTCCGACACTTCACCCCGACGTGTCGACTCGGTCCCCAACTGGTCATTTGTTTCAGACATTCTGCAATCGGAGTTGGTGGATTATTCAGATGACTCGGATGACAATGAAACGGATGATCTAAACACCAAATACAAGATAGTGGTCCAATCCGGGATGCACAGGGTAGCAGACAGACCACGGTTGCTCCCATATTATGACATGATCTGATGGGCATTGGATCACATAGACATACCCACCAGGACTATCATGAACGGACAACGGGTCACGGTCGGGACTTTTAGGCTGGAACATATCCAAACCATGTATAAGCTCTCGATGGCATCTGAATACACATATGGCGCTAATTTCCTAGAGGAATTAAAAGATAAGGAGTGCAAACAATATGATAAAACCATGCCCAGTTTGATAAAGGATTGGGTTTTGCGCACCACAAAATTCAGAGAAAATGACCAGGGCGTTTATTCAATCGCTTCGTTGGAGCCACAGTATAAATATGTGGCCATGATGACATGTCGGCTATTTGGGAGAGAGGACACATCACATTTTTTCATTGCGTGGGTGCCTCTAATGTTTCGGGTCTAGAAGGTTGCTCTTTTAATTGGGCAAGGATACTCTCAGATAGTTTGGCCAACCGGGTGACAGAGTATCGGGAGCAGAAGGAAAGTGGGAGGCCGTCCTCATTCTTCATGTCCACATATATTATGGACGCGATATGTTCCATGACACCATTTCCATTTATAAGCTAGGCTTGGACTACGGCCAAAGACAGACCCATACATGTATATCACGAAAATCTATGGGAAAATAAAGAGGACTGTTTCTCATATGAAATTTTTAACTGGGTGATGGTGCCTCTGTATATCGCCATTTTTGGTCACCCACCACCTCGTATCTCAGACAACATTGCAGTAAATATGAGTGGCATAGCGGACTGGTACGTGGAGGCTGAGTTCTCATACTTTAGCGTGTTCGGGGCTGTTGTTCCCCCGTATGTGCTACCATTGTTCATTCCCGATAAGCTGGCTTGTCGCGAGGTCACCCGGTAGACAGTAATTGGTGGGGTGAGTAAAGAACTCAAAGGGTACTCAAAGAAGGTATGGCTGTCTTTTCCCATTTGGCTGAATTCGTATTCTTTATTGGATTTCGGGCATGCCAAAGCTGAGGCCACAGCCTTGGAAGACCTGAATTTTGTCTCCATCGAGTATAAGAAACATGATCCACAGAAGGTTGTGAGCAACCATTTAGCTAATTATGGGCTCAAGAGGTTTGAGCATGAGAATTCACCTTCAGATGACATTTTCTGAGGGGTGAGGTCTTATGAAGAATTTCTAGCCCGGATCCGATCCTTGGCTCCCGAAGACATGACCGCTGTATTAAAATTCCACGGGAATAGATGAAGTTCCCTCCCCACTATGTTGTGAGGCGAGAGTCCGGGTGTTTCTGAGACAAAACAGAAGGATACTGAAGGTCCCAAAGATGAAACTCCTGACTTGGGAAAACACAAGGATGAGGGAAAACAAACAAAGAATCCTGAAGCAGAGGCACAGACTCTGGACCTGCCAAAGAAACAGAATATGGAGACCAAGATAGAGACCCCTGAACCGCCAAAGAAGCAGTACCTAGTCGACACCCTAGGAAAATTAGCGAAACAAATCGAGGAACCCATCACTTCTGTCACCCCCTTGCAGTCGACGCAAGGAAATATCAAAGAAGTATGGATATTCAATGAGGAACTGAGGCCCATAAGAGCAGAGGAACTTCCTCTAAACGAGTTTTTCTTTGATAAAAAGAGAAAAGAGGTAGTAAAGAGGGAATTCTACCAAGAGGGAGAGTCGAATGCTAAGAAATACAAAGTTATGACCGACGGAAAGAATAAAAAGAATGAGCAATTTTCCACTAAGACCGTAGGGACACTAGGAGCGTATGCATCGACGAATCAATTTTCGGTCACACTTTTAAATAACCAACTCAAAAGGAAAAATCGCCTGATCAGGACTCTCGAGTCCAGATTGACCTCGGCCATGGAAAATGCTAAAGGCCAGATGAGCACAGAGATAGAGCTGGCTCGACTGGCTCATAAAAATGAAATAGAGGTGCTCAAAACCAAGCTCGAGCAAGCACAACTAGTGGTCCGAGACGGTCAGACACAGGTGGGCCAACAGAGGAATATGATTGAAGAGCTGCAGGCTCGGGTACAAATAATTGAAATAAGAACTACCGACGTCGAGAGGTTCAAATCCCAGGAAATCAAAATTTGGAGCAGAGTCTCTTCGACTCAACATAATTTTCTCACCAAAATGGGAGCAATCCGATAAAACTGTCTGTGATATAGGAGTGGCTCGGGTCACGTTCTAGGAGGTGGTGATAGCCATGAATAATAGAGTTTCCGTAGGTACTCACAGACTCACCGTCTCGGAACAAACTAGGGGAAATATACTGTTAAAGGAATGGGAGCATAACATTGTCGAGGGCAAGCAACAAGCCCTGAAGATAACAAATTCCTTGGAGGAGGCTTTAAATTCTATATATGGCGAGCTATTGGGCATCGACAATGGAGGCGATGCCGAGAATTTGGTATAGATGAATGTGGAACAGATCTCACTTGATCTAAAAGAAAAGGAAGAGAGAGATTCAGCTGATATCTCTGAGCTGACCACGGTGGACATAACCCAATTTGATAGGTGTATGATCAAACCTAGCGCTCAATTATGTGCCATCGAGATCATCGATGGACAGATGGAGGATAGGCTACAATAGTTGGCCCGGGAATGCTACTTCTTCGAAGCCAGTTGTCAACATGAACCCTCCTGGTTAATATCCTAGCTAGTAGACAGATGTATCACCTGTACCAAGATCACACAACGATGAACGCCTGGGACCAAATAGCGACAGAATGGGAGAAATGCAGCGATTTCCCTCTCCTCTATCATAACCAAAAATTGTGTGACTATTGAGATTCTACCTGCTTTATAAAAATTGTATAAATATATCACAAGAAGAAGATATAGGGCTGGACCCTTTTTGAGATTTTGTAAGAGAGTTTTTATATTGAGATTTAATACAAGCAGATCCAAGATTCTCAATTTCGTCACTACTGTATTACAAGTTTGTTGTCTTGTTCCTCATTTTCAATTTCAATTCATATTCATAATTGATGTGCTTCGTTATAATTTAGTATGACCACTAATATAACGAATAAAATTGGGTTTTCTGTAATTGTTTATTGTCTTTCCTCTGCACCAACTATCAGCGGTGTAAGACCAATCTGCAGTTTCAGAATTCTACATGTATTTTTTGTTACATCGGTTATTTTCTTACATATTTTCTTCTCTCGTTTACTTTGTGAGATTTTCCCCTGGCAGGAACCTGACACTGTAAGTGGCTCAATGTTTTTCTCCCATCTCGCCCATTTTATTAAAATATAATACAGTTACGGGAACATGCCTTAGATTTTCATTCGTATTTTAATTCTGCAATCCTAAGTTCTCTTTTATAAGACTAAACTGAGACAACACTTAACCTTTCTTAAAGTTTTTCCTACCTGTGTTGTTCCCCCATCAAAGTTCTTGTACCAACTCAACCTAACGTTGACCCTAGACTATTGAACCAAACACACATCACCTTAAACCTCCTTGATACCATCCTTAAAATGGTAATTAACTGGGCCGAACTTGAACAATCATGGGCAGCCATTGAACGAGACATAACTATCCAGGAGCAGTTCGAAGCCAGACAACGCCAACAAAGGAATCTCCCTTAGCTTCCTTCTCCGAAGGTTGACGTTTTTCCCTTGTCCACCTTTTAACCACTTTTGGATGCCTTGAAACTGTACTTTTGAGCCTAAAGTACAGACTCAGGAACAACATCTTTCTGGCGCCATTGTCGGGGACCAAAGTACGAAATCGTTTTCCCTGGGAAAATGACATTTGTTTTTCGTTGAAAGTGTTACACTTTGATAGTGAACAAAAAGTACACACCTTTTAAGCCTTTTTATCTTTCACTTGGCGACTCCACGAAGAAATAAAATGGCATTCGTTCGAAGGAATACCAGACAAAACCCGGATGGTGAGCAGATTACGCCCGTTACTGATCCCAAAAAAATTCTATAGGAGAGAGGCTCTTTTAAGCCTACTGTTGTTGTTTACCAAATTAAAATCCCATCACTGAAGGTGGAGAGTCCTTCCGAACCCTCGACCTCATGCAGTCCTTGCTTTGACGCTAAACATTTGACGCCAATATTCTCTGAAATTAGGAGTGAGATTCATCGAACAGTCCCCTTGATACAGAGGGGAAAGGGCCCTCTTGAAGGTTTATCGGCTTTTAAAACACCATCTTATCTTCAGTTGAATTTCCCAACTTCTCCAAATCCTGAAGAGTGTGTTACACGCTCATTTCTCACACCCGCCGGTTTTCCCGATTCCATCTCTTGCAAGTCCGAGGAACCAACTCCTAATGTTCCTTATCTTTCCTCATCAGAGTCTCCTCTTCGTGAAGAAAATAAAGATTCCCTTTTATTTTTTGAAAACCCCCTTTATAACTTTCCACAAACAACGATGGCTGCCGCCGGAGGAGGAGGTGGAGGGTTTATAGGAGGAGGCAGAGGGTTTATCGGAGGAGGAGGGGGAGGAGTCCCTTTAGGGGGAGGTGGAGGTGTCCCTCTAGGAGGAGGTGGAGTTCAAGGACCTACCCCCCCTCCCAGAGTTTTTGCGAAAGTCGCAGCCCGATATGATCCCTTAGTGTTGCCCGTCCCCCTACATGAGCTTCCAGAAAACTACATAAAAATTTTACCGAAATTCACCGGTGAAGGGGATCTAACTGCAGCCGAACATACTAATTTTTTCGACCAATTTGCAGATGTCTTTGGTATCGGGAACGAGGATGTATATTCTAGGCTCCTTGTCCAAACTTTTGAGGGTCAGGTCCGGGCTTGGTTTCGGAGCCTACCCGCAGCCTCTATCCTATCATATGATGCTTTGGAAGATGCTTTCCTCAGAAAATGGGGTGAGCAAAAAGATCATCTCTATTATATAACCGAATTTGGGTCTTTGAAGAAGAAGAACTCAGAAACAGTCATGGAATTCATTCAGAGATTCAAAAAGTTGTACAATAAAATTCCAGCTGAGGTCAAACCATCCCAACCAGCAGCCAAAGTGACTTTTTTTGGCGCTTTCGAGTCGGATTTCACACTACTTTTGTGAGAGAGAAGGGGAGCCACCTTAAACCATATGCAGGACGATGCGATAGAAAAAGATTCTAACATGATGGCTTCGGGTAAGCTTAAAGATAGAGTAGAGACTGGAAACCGAGAGACCAAGCGCTTTAGAGAACAAGTAGGCCCTTCAAGGTCCAATAGATCCTCAGACGATAGGGTGGACGATATGGCTAGAGTGATTAAAGAGTTGTCAAATAAAATAGATGGAATGGAACTCAAACAGGCTAAGGCTGACTCTTACCCCAAAAAATATTTCAAGAGGAACCCAAACCCCTCGAACCAGTAAAGACCAATAAAAAAGGAAGATCAAAAAATACAAGATCCCTTAAAGAATGAAAATTTTATAGGAGCTAACGATTTTCAAGACTTCGAGGACTCAGATAATGATGTCACTAACTTCGATGATGAATGTACTCAACCATATCTAACTCGCGAAGACTATGAAAAGTCTCTAAATATGCCGGAAACGTCAAATGAGAATGAAGAGGGTGATCACACTGAGAACTGTGAGTCCCAACCAGAAACTGAGATAATGATGGTTGAGTTTCAACCAAGATACAACCTGAGATCTAAGAGTAATCCTACCTCAATGACTCAACCTAAGAAAATCCTTTAGAGAGGTCAAGCTTACGAGCCTCCTTCGGATGAGACTTTACCACCCAACAACAAAACTAAACGAGTAAGTGTTCAAGAGTCTGAGGTGGAAAAAGTTGGAATTCATACACCAAGAACCGAACCCGTAAACAAAGATACGTCTTCGACTAGGACCATGAGAGATAAAGTTGTCCAGACAAATAAGTCAGAAAGAAAAAAATTGAAAGTCTCAACTGGAGAAAAAGATAGAGTGAGCGGAGCTTTCAATTTCTAAAATGAGTTGAACAAAATTAAGATACCAATCCCTTTGGTGGAATTAGCGAAAAACCCCAGTTATCGCAAACAAATTTCCAAAATGATAGGTGTCCCTAAGCTAGAAATCCATTCTGATGTTATAAACTTAGAAGATGATAGACCTAACATCACCTTTGGTCCCCATTTTGAAGGGTCCAAAGAAAACATCGCTCCCTTTTATATCACCCTGAATGTATATGACCAGTTGTTGCATAACTGTATGCTGGACTCCGGAGCTTCCCATAATGTGATGCCCAAGATTATAATGGAAAAGTTGGGTCTCTAGATCACAAGACCTTATGGAAATCTGTACTCTTTTGACTCAAGAAAGGTTAAATGTATGGGCATGATAAAAGATCTGGTGGTTACCCTGGCACAGGTCACAGTTAAGAGTATCCTGATGGATGTGGTTATCGCCGATATTCCCCCTAAGTATGGCATGATGTTATCTAGGTCATGGGGGGCCAAGATGGGGGGTTATCTTCAGTTAGACATGACTTATGCCACAATCCCTATGTTCGGTGGTCAGTTCACTCGTTTATACAAAGAAACAAGATTAGCATATACGGTCAGTGACCCTCAAAATCCGCACAACTTCCCTATTTACATTGCAGACTAGGATCTGGGAAATTGCATCTTGTCTTTTGATGATGGCCTGGATGGTTTGCTGGAGGAAATCGATACAAAGCAAGAAGATTCAAACCCCATGAAAGAAGATTTGTGTAATACTGTTGTCTGGAAAATGTATTTTGATGGTGCTTCGTCTTCTGAAGGGGCAGGTGCTGGAGTGCTTTTGGTGGCACCTGAAGGTAAGTTCATTGTCCCTTTCTCCTATCGTTTGCACTAGGACATAGATTACACTAATAACGTTTGCGAGTATGAAGCATTGATCTTAGGATTAGAGGCTGCCAAAAAGATAAATATAAAATACTTGGAGGTCTATGGTGATGCAGAATTAATAGTAAAACAAGTAAACCGTCAGTACCTAGCGAGGCATCCCAGACTAAGAGCGTATAGAAATTGCATTTGGGATCTCGTGGAATTTTTTTTCTCATTGGTAAATATCCATTTTATCCCTCTCACAGAGAATTTACATGTTGATGCATTGGAAAAGGAAGCTTCAACCTTCTCTCCTCCCATGACCTTCAAACTAAAGTACCACATTGAAATCAGGTACAAACCTTCCATACCAGACAATATCTGACACTGGCAAGTCTTCGAAGACAATGAAAAAATTAAGAAATTCCTTACAGCAGTAGGCGAATTCTCAGAAACTCACGCTGACCAAGAAAACCAGAATGACTTCATGTGGATCATGCAAGAAGGAGAGGAATCCGAAGTTTTCCAAGAAAAAATTACGGATCATCATATGTTGTTCCTTAAAAGCAATCAGATTCCCAAAGGATTGATTCCTTTGGAAAGAATTTTTTATCAGAACGATGTACCTGTAAAGTCCACTTTGCAACCTCAGCGAGAAGAGGTGGAGGACTGTGATATAGGAACTGAAAAACAACCCTGGATGGTAAAAATATCGAAATTCCTCCCTCCCAAAGAGAAAGTGAAGTACAAAGACTTACTCAGACAATATAAGGATGTTTTCGCTTGGTCCTATGAGGAATTGAAAACGTATGACACTTCCATTATTGATCACAGGATACCTTTGAAGCCTGGGGTCAAATCGTTTAGGCAAAAGCTTAGGCAAATTAAGCCCATTCTGCTACCCATGATAGAAAAGGAAGTTAAGAACCTCTTGGACATGAAAATAATCGTCCCTCTGAGATAATCAGATTGGATAGCTAACCTAGTCCCAATCAGGAAAAAGAATGGGGAAATCAGACTGTGTGTGGATTTTCGAAACTTAAACAAGTCATCTCTCAAAGATAATTACCCGCTGCCCAAGATGGACCATGTTTTAGAAAAGGTCGTCAGAGCTAATCGAATGTCTATGATAGATGGTTTTTCTGGTTATATTCAAATCGCTATGAACAAACAAGACAGGGAAAAAAATTCTTTCACCACACCCTGGGGCACTTTCATGTATGACAAAATTTCTTTTGGTTTGATGAATGCAGGGGCCACTTTCTAAAGAGCTATGGACATCGCTTTCGTAGGAGAAAGGGACAAGTTCGTAGTTATTTACCTTGATGATCTGACGATTTTTTATAAAACTGACGAAAAACATTTGATGCATCTAAGACAGACGTTCAAAAAGTGTCGCAGGTTTGGTCTATCCCTGAACCCAAAGAAATCACATTTCGCTATGCGGGAAGGTAAACTTCTGGGCCAGGTCGTATCCAAGGAGGGAATCAAGATCGATCCTAAGAGGATTGAAGCGATAGATACTATCACTATCCTAAGAAATATAAGAGAAATTCAATCATTCTTAGGAAAGATAAATTTTCTACGAAGGTTCATTCCCAATTTCGTTGAGATTGTCAAACTGATTTCAGGAATGTTGAATAAGGATAGCGGGGTAAACTAGACCACCGAGGCCAGGGCATCGTTCACACATATTAAAAAAGTTATAAGCGAGGCACCTTTGTTAGCAAGTTTGGATTATCTGAAAGATTTTCTCATCTTCTCTTTTTCTTGTGAACATACCATCGTCGTGTTACTCTTGCAGAGAAATGAAGAGGGTTTCGAACAGCCGATAGCGCTTTTTAGCAAAAGCCTCAGAGATGCAGAAATGAAATATGACATAATAGAAAAACAAGCATATGCAATGGTAAAAGCATTGAAGGCATTTAGAACCTATGTGCCCACCAGTTCTGTAAAAGACATATTGGTACAACCAGACAGTGATGGAAAAAGAGGGAGATGGCTCGCTAAAATATAAAAGTTCGATCTGGAAGTCAAGCCGGCTAAATTGATAAAGGGGCAGGGTCTGGCCAAACTCTTGGCCGAGTCAAACTTTAGAGCTCTTGATATTAATTGCCTGCATGAAGAAGACGGAGACACACACCTGCACGAGCCGGATGACCAAATAGATCCAAGTAAGGTCAAGGAAAAGTTCATATCATCAGGCTGGTATAAAGACATAGTTTTCTACTTGTTGAACCTAAAATTCCCAAATAAACTATCACCAGCCAAATGTAGAACTTTAAAACTCCATGCTGTGAAATATTGCATTGCCGAAAATCGACTATACTGGAAGGACCCTCTCGGGTTCCTGCTAGTCTATTTGGTCAAGTCGGAAACACCATGGGTTATAGAGGAATTTCATGAAGGATTCTGTGGAGGACACCATGCATGGAGAGCCACAACCTACAAGATCTTGAGGGTCGGATACTATTGGCCGAAATTATTTTCAGACGCCAATGCCAAAGTACGTGCGTGCAACCCTTGTCAAATATTTGCTGGTAAACAGAAGCTCCCTGCACTGCCACTCGTATGAACTATCACCAGCCAAATGCAAAACTTTAAAACTCCATGCTGTGAAATATTGCATCATCGAAAATCGGCTATACTGGAAGGACCCACTCGGGTTCCTGCTAGTCTGTTTGGTCGATTCAGAAAAACCACGGGTTATAGAGGAATTTCGTGAAGGAGTCTACGGAGGACACCATGCATGGAGAGCCACAGCCTACAAGATCTTAACGGCTGGATACTATTGGTTGAAATTATTTTCAGACGTCAATGCCAAAGTACGTGCGTGCAACCCTTGTCAAATATTCGCTGGTAAACAGAAGCTCCCTACACTGCCACTCATTCTAGTCAAAGTTGAAGCTCCATTTCAACAATGGGGACTAGACTACATAGGGGAAATTAATCTGCATTCCAGTGCTCAGCATAGGCGGATCTTAACAGCCATGGATTATTTTACTAAATGGGTGGTGTTGTTCCTGAGTCTGTACTAAGGCTTAGAGTACAGTGTCAAGGCATCTGAAAGTGTGTAAAAGATGCATACGAAGATAAAGTCACCTTCTTTATAGGAAACTAATGAAGGTTTCTACGTTCTAACTGTCTAGCTTCCAACTGTTCCTGGGTAGTAATATCTTGTTCGATGGCTGCCCATGAACGTTCCAATTACTCCCGGGTGTTCGTAGTTTTAAGAATTGTGTCAAAAAGATTTAAAGCGATATGTATTTGATTAGCTAGCCCGGGTTGAATATTTGGTTGAATTTCTGCGGGGACAGTCATTGAGGAACAATACAAGTATGAAATGATTTAACTAGAGATTTCAACACTATTCAATTCGGTCGAAGTGAAGAGAAACCTTTACATGAAGAATGAAATAAAAACGCAAACTAAAGGCCCTTTCCCATAACTGTGTTATTTTCAATAAAAAGATGTGGGATGAGAGAAAAACGTTTAGCTGTAGACAATGTAAGGTTCCTGTAAATAGGGAACTCGCACATACATAGAAGAAGAAAATAACACAGACATAATTGATATAGTGTAAATAAATATATGATTCTGTAAATGCAAATTGGTCTTACACCCGCTAAAAGCTGGTGCAGAGGAAAGACAAGAGACAATTATAGAAAGATAAAATCCCTCTCACTATAGTAGTGGTCGTACTAAATTATAGTGATACACATCAATTATGTAGAGCAAAATGAAAAGAAACAAATAACATAGTGAAACAAACTTGCAACACAATCGTGACGGAATTAGGAATCTCCAAATTTGCTTGTATTAACTTCCTTCATGCCAAAAAACTCTATTAGAATTCGATCCCAAAATGTCCAGCCCTTGGTTCTTCTTCTAGTGAACTATTTATACGAATTTGTCCTTCCCTATTCCTATTTTCAAAAAAGTGCCAGCTGCTTGATTTTACGTGACTTATTGCATATTATACATCTATCC
>SNQJ01S0152282.1:20894-36672 GCA_010110895.2 Picea sitchensis | reverse complement strand
AGGAAGGGGTTTCCTCTCCTAGTTTTTAACTCTAGGTGGCTCATTGTTAGATGGTTTCCTTTGTTTCCATGCTAAAAAAGCCCACCTCCAGATTTTTGTCTCTATTTTCGATTCTTTTATCTGCTTCAAATGGAGTTTCTTTGTGTGGTGTTTGTTTGGAATGCCCTAAGTTGAACTTGAATTTGTTCTCGGCATTGTGGGCTCTAATAGTGAAGCTAAGGAAAGAAACTATAGGTAGCATTGAGATTTTAAACTTGCATTGGTTCTTAGACTGTGATAGCCCTCAAATGGATTATGGGGAGTTGCAGGAGATTATGCATGCATTAAAAAGCCACGAGGATGCTATTAAGGTAAATGATGCTTTATTCGCACAACCACAACTAAAATTCATGAGTAGGACCATCAAGTCACCATCTAAATTGAAACAATTATGGGCATCTTGGTTCAACAAAAATGTCAAATCGTTATTATGGAGGTGGAATGCAACATGCTTAGGAACATGGTCATTAATCTGACTAAGCCTTGAGTAGTTTGGTGCATCCAACCAACCTTAAGCAGTTTGGGGCATCCAACCAAGTGTAGTCAGTGAATTCGAACTATGGGGGACCAACAAAAGAAGAAATAGTGCACCAACTCCTAGAGGATGTGGCAATTCAACAAAAACTTCACTAGAAACTTATTGAACTAGATGGATACAACTATATAGTGAAAGATAGCTCTTTTCTTGGGCTTTTTCTTAAAATATTTGAATCATACTTTTGATGTAATCTTGTTGCAACCTCTACTGCAACCTTTATTTTTGGCTTTTGCTTGAAATATTTGAATCTTACTTTTGATGTAATCTTGTTGTGAAAACAGAGCAGACTGCATTTGTGAACAAAAGTAAGGCATTGACTTTTTTTTTAAATAGGTGTGTTTTGTTATTATTTAAATTAATAACTTACATTTTTAATAAAATTCATCAAGCATTTTTATAATTTAAATTCATAATTATATTAAAAAACATTTAAAAAAATATAATTATTTAATAATATAATTAATAACATAAATTTATTATAATTTCAATTTTTAAAATGGCTTTGTTTTTAATAAATTTTAAATTAAAATAAATGTATACCTATTAATAGGTAGTTATAAAAATGTAAAGTTGTATAGGTAGTTATAAAAATGTAAAGTTGTGTTGAATGTTGATTTCAAATTAAAATAAATTTAAAGTTATATAAAGTTATATGTTTTTGTTTTCTTTGTGGTAATCAGGTAACATAAATCTATATAAAATCACAACTTTCTGTTGTTTAAATTGAATTTATAAATATAGAAATAGATTCAACATGCTGAAAACCCTTAAAACATTTCATTTATACAAATTTAACCACTCAAATCTGCAGATTTCAAACAAATATCCTTAAAAATTAAAAATAAAAATAAAAAACATCAAAGTTTTATAATCTACTTAGCAGACCATGCGATGAAAAAAAATGATATTGCAAATGCTCTCCACCATCCACAGAACGTCTTTTCACTGTCAATTTGATTTGATTTGTCGGCATCTTTTAAAAATACACTTTATAAAGTACGTAGCAGGTGATGCGATGAAAGAATGAAATTGCAGATGCTGTCCACTGACTTTAAGAAATTAAACGTAGCAGGTTTGAAGTTCAAAGTTTCTAACAATCTCTCCGTAAAAGATACCGATCCAAGTTATTAATAAAGCTTACATTATTCATTATTATGTTGTTTTCGTAGTAGAATAAAGATTTTATGAAATGAAAAAATTTTCTGGAGATATTTGTTTGAAATCTGGTGAGAAATTGTTGGATTCTTAGATCTAAGTGATTATTTTTGTAAAACTTGAATGCTTGGAAATTATTCAAAAATAGATTCCGAACAATAAAAAATAGTGATTCGTAAATGTATATTGCCGAATTCCAACGAAAAAAAACCATTTCGTAGAACAGCTAGCCAACGTGGTTGTTTCTATCAACCTAACCATGATCATAACAACACAAACTTTCAAGCCAAATACTGTTGGTTCATACCGCCTGAAGGGCGTAGGCTAAACCCCAAACGAAAGGGACCTTTGCCGGCAGCCCTTTTCTGGTGTCCAGACTCCCGTCGCCGATCACCTCCAAGCCTCGGCCGGTTACCCGTCCCATCTCGTGGCCCCTTCCTTCGTCATCCCGTCTTCTCTTCTGTCGAACCCATACCATCCATACATCATCAACATCCCACATCCTATTCTCTGCATTCAACGCCCACCATCAATTTGACGCCTATCTCTCATTCAATTCACCACCTATCTCTCATTGCGTCCAACGCCCGTCTCATTCCTCTTGTTTTACATTTTCAAATCTGAAGGTGAATGCCGGCCCAGTCAAAGGGCAGCTCCGTCTAACTTGGATCTGTGTAGGGGTATTGATCTCCATCAACAGGTAGGTGCTTCTTCTGCTGCTCTCACCTCTAATGTTTTGCTGCTCTCGCCTCTAATGTTTGTAGCTTTTCAGTTGCTTGTACAAAAGTTGTTGATTCATGCAATAATTTGGACTCAATGTTTGGTTTCGGTTTCCCAACGGGCTATGTTTGGTTTCGGTTTTCTTATATATTTCTTCAAACTCTTCATTGTCAACCAAGAATACATGATCGCCATCTCTAATGACTTCGATATCATTGATTGTGTACAGTTTATGCTTGTATCCAATTGTTCGAGTTCACCTCTTTCCCAATACTCCCCTGTTAACAATCCCTAAACAAATATCCGGACCACAAATTCTAACACTGCAAAATAGACGCACAGACACTCTACACAAAAATAAAAAGGACCAATCCAATCATCTATTTTATCCAAAATATAATAGGAACAAGAAAAGATCAAAACCAATCCAATCATAAATTTCTAGCGTTGGAATAGATCTCTTAGTATTGGGGTTTTACAAATGTTGATTCCCCACATAAACAATTGATTCAAATCCAATCTTGCGTATGCATTCATGTACATTTCTTCCCTCTTGTAGATATCCCAACAACCCACATGCCTTGAGAATGTTGGGGAACCTGGAATTGTCAGGCTGAAGAGATATGATTGTTATTCATTGGTATGAAATCACTTTCTCTATTCCTTTGCTAAATTTGACTACCTGAGATAGCTATCAGGTGGGTTGTGTAATGCAATAAACAAATTTCCCCATCAACTTACTTTGCTTAACGAATCCCACAAGTACAATAGATTTTTTTTTTTTTTTATCATGGCTAAAAATTGATTATCTGGGCTCCAAACTTTCGTATTTTGTAATACAATCAGATGGCTTCCTCCAAATCTTCGTGCATAGCTTATCTTCTAATCATCAAATTTTACTGAAGGTACTTTTGTTCACTCATTTTTTCAAACACTTCTCATGCATCTTCCAGGCTGTTCACTCATTTTTTCAAACACTTCTCATGCATCTTCCAAGCTTGCAAATTCTACTGAAGGTACTTTGTTCACTCATTTTTTCAAACATTTCTAATGCGTCCTCCATGCTTCCACATTTGGCATAGATACCGAATAGGTTGGAAGCCGATTCAATCTCACTCCTCACCACGTACCCCCTATGGGATATAAGACTCAATCACAGATAAAGTTCATGATTCCTCCACCCTTCTATTACTGATCCAAACCATAACCTAGACTAAAATGATAACTTTCTCCCTCACAATTCCCTCGCTCAATTTACTATTACAATTGACCTCTTCCCACCAAATGCCCAAATTTGCCTCTCATAGCGCCAAAATGGCCAAAATCCACAATTCCCTCACTTAGTTTACTATTACACTTGACCTCTTCCCACCAAATGCCCAAATTTGCCTCTCATAGCGGCAAAATGGCCAAAATCAGTCTTCATTGGTTAATGCAGTTCGCAATAAGAAAAATCAATAAGGGTTCCATTAATCAACAGTGTAAAATGTAAGGCCGTTTGCTAAATGTTCTATCTTTTGGGTTTTTTGGATGTAAATCTAGACAAAATCGCTATTTTCTGTTGTTTAAATTACATTTCTGAATATATAGATGGATTAAACATGCTGAAAAACTTGAATATGCATTGAGATGTATACATGTCCCATCTAAATATCTCAGATTTGACATATATTTCCTAATTTAAATGCTGCTACATTGCATGGGTGCTTATTGCTTGTCTAGTTTTATAAAATTTATCATAAATTTAATATAAATTTAAATGATAATCATTGTAATATAAAATGGCACAGGCTAAACCCCAAACAAAAGGGACCTTAGGCAATTCAAAGCTTATCCAACAAAGGGAAGGTTATCCCAACCTGGCAAGACCAACACAATCTGGAGCAGGGCAAGATAAATACCAAAGGGACATATTTTTTCTCTTTAGGTCTTCAGTGCCATGCTCTATGGACCTTCCCCTCCCTGGCTTGTCATTGTTATCTATGTAATGACATTAGTTGCACACTATTACTACAATGGCATATCTTATTATGGGATTTCATTCCTCTATGGAAGTGTTGAACTTTCACATAACAAAAATTTTCTTCTCTATAAATTTTGATTAATTTCTGTAACGCCAAAATCCACTGTTGACTCCCTAGCTAGTGGTTGTTATCTATGTAATGTCATTAGTTGCACACTATAACTACAGTGGCATATCCTATTATGGGATTTCATTCCTCTATGGAAGGGTTGAACTTTCACATAACACACATTTCCTTCTCTATAAATTTTGATTAATTTCAATAACACCAAAATCCATTGTTGACTCAACAATTTGCATACAATAATGTATAACAATATATTCACATTTCTTTATTGGTTGCATATTTTATCGGTCAAATTTTGATTGTGAGTGAAAGTTGTGTATCTATATAGGCTCACCAGAATAAACTCAATGAAAATATGCTCTCTTGAGAGGCGAGGAAATTTGAAATCGTATGTCGCATAACTCTCTTGAGAGGCGGGGAAATTTGAAATCGTATGTTGCATAGCTCTCTTGAGAGGTGGGGAAATTTGAAATCGTATGTTGCATAGCCAGAAGAGGCTATTGTTATGAGTTATATTTACATTAATGTTAATAAAATGTCATTATTTAAGAAGCACTGGTTCTAAGAACCAGATTCCGATGGTAGTCAGTTTTGTTTTGGTTCTTATCCTCTAACACTAGTGGAAAATGGAATCTGAGTTTTCTTGTGGTTGGTTGGCAATTTGGTTAGATGGTATTTGAGCACATGCATAGGAAAAATTAATAAATATGTTACCATATTATCATGAAGCCTTCATTCTTAGTAGATGATAGTTTTGGAAAAATAATGAGACTATAAAACAAAATATAATAATATTAAATTTTGATCATACTCCACTCAAAGAAGTGAATGTCTCCAAAAGAATGACCATGAAACTGCAATGATCAACATGAAATTTACCAAGGGCGTACGGTTGTTGCTGGCTGATTCATTAGGACCCATCCCTCTTTTCAATAGTTCCTTCATTAGTAGATATTAAGCATACTAACATCCTAGTTGTTGCGAGTGAATCGCAGGAACATTACAAGAGGAGGCGTGGCAAGGAGACCATTATTAAAGCTAGGTCAGACAAAGGAGGGGAAGGCCCCATTTACAACGACACCGTCTGCATCATGGAAACCGACGTGGCATATCAATGGGGAGAAATTTACCAGATGTTCCATCGAGATTCCTATCCCGAGGTATCAAATGATGATCGAGATTTGGGTGTCTACCACGCTCTAAAAAGGTCTGGACTTTATCAGATAGCTGCACATCCCGAAGTGTTCCCATGTGCAGAGGCTATTTCTTGGATCATCCATCGAACTGACATTGACAATAGGCTGATAAAAGATACTGAAGGGAAAGCTATTGCATCATTCCAGGCCTCAACTATACATGCATGCTATAAGCTTCCTACTGAAGAGATTCAACTCATAGATGAATGGATGTTGAAATGTCCTATAGATTGCAGAGAAACAATTAAGAATTGGTGGGTTCCAAGTGTAAGTTTTAGATCAAGATCCAAAGATTATCCCACGAAAATGCTCAGAGCCCCTTACAGATATGCTGTAGCCCTTATGTGCAGGCTTTATAGAGAAACAGACACTTCAACATTCAAGGAATCTTGAGTTCCCTTGCTACACACTATCACAACTACTAGTCATATATTTAACTGGGCGGCTATCCTCTCAGCCAACCTTGAAAAGTCTATATCAGTAGTAAAACATGCAGTGTTGGGGAAACATCTGCATTTCCACATGTCATCCTACCTATTGGATATGGTATTCCAAGCACATGCTTACCCAATAATGGATTGGAGATGGAAAAAGAGTGACCTCCCTACTCATGTTTATTGTCAGGACTTGTGGGAGCATAAATATCGAGTGCACTATCAAAATATTTGTGACCACTTCTTAATTCCGTTGTTCCAATTGTTATTCTGTGCCTGAGCACCATGTATGTCAGAGAAAACAATGGAAGCTATCAGCGAAATCGACGACTGGTTTGTACTTGAGAATGAGAGTTATATCAGGATCTATGGATCAACCAGACCTCTACACATATTTTCCAAATTTGTGCTTGACAAACTGGTGTTGTAGGAGGTAGCATACCACACCCTTGTACATGGGGTTGGGGCATCCCTTTCCAAATATAAGAAACTGTCGTGGCCACCACTACTATTCTATGTGGGATCCTACAATTTCAAGAACTCAAAGGAGACACATGATGAGGTAGAGGCTTTGGCAACATTCCATTTCGGGGAAGGAATATTCCATAGATATGATCCCCGGAAGGTTGTTAGCCAACACTGTAAAATCTGCAAGCATAAGTGGCTTTATGAATTTGAAACATGGAGAGATGAGGATATATACAAAAAGGCACATAATTATGATGAGGTTATCTTAAGAAGGGGAGGCGGCTCTACAACTAAAGAAAACTCAAAGGCCGAGCAAGAAAAGGAAGCTAAAGAAGCAAAAGCCAAGGCAAAAGATGAAGAAGAAGCTGTAGCTAAAGCAACAACAGAAAAAGAAAGATTAGAGAAGGATCATGAAGCACTTCAGAAAATGAAAGCTGAAGAAGAAGCTGTAGCTAAAGCAGTAGCAGAAAAAGAAAGGTTGGAGAAGGAGCCTAAAGCACTTCATCATAAGAAATCTAAAGAAGAAGCTGTAGCTAAAGCAACAATTGAAAAAGAAAGGTTGGAGAAGAAGGCTGAAGCACTTCGACATAAGGAACCAGCAGAAGAAGCAATTGCAATAGCAGAAGCGGAGAAAAAGAGGAAGGGAGAAGAGGAACAATATCAAAGGAGACTCCGAGTAGAACAAGAAGCAAAGCTCAAACAAGAAGAAGAAGAAAGGAAAAAGAAAGAGGAGGAAAATAAAGCACAAAAAGAAATCAATGAAACTGATCCCATGGATGTTGACCTACCTGAGGCTTCTAACATACCATTGACTGGAGGCCATTTCCCTCTGGGATAACTAGGGTTGGGGGGGGTTAACATCCTTCAAAGCTAGCAGAGTGGTAGACCTAGACTCTTTCATATTTGACAGGGCCCAGGGCAAGATTGCACAATGAACTGTAAGAACATTTCCCATTTTAGGTGTTCAACCAGTTACAGTAACCACAGAAAGAACAATAGTCATAGACACTAGCAAGGATCCTATAACTATGGCCTCCACTAGTGTAGCATTTACAATGGCCATGGAGAAAAATATCAGAGTGTGCATCAAAGAAATAGGATAATACAAGGCTCAAAATGCGACCCTAGAGGAAGAAAATAGATGTTATAAATAGGAAATGAACAATGTCATAGAGCACAAAGCATGTGCTAGTGAAGTACACAAAGAATTATGTGATATGGCAAAGCAAGTATATCCTTGTCTACAGGAATTCCAAGACATAGTTGCTTGAATTTTTTCATTATCTGATCAGGTTAAGAAAAAGAACATCGAGCTGACAGGAGTGCGCATCGCCATCGATGATCTAAATAGGTGGCCACAAGTACATCCAGATGCACCCCCAAAAGTCCCAAGGATGATCGAAGAGGAACATCGAATGAACTATACAACCATTGCAAGGGCCCAAAGCACTGGAATTAAGTTGGAGCAAGACATATAATACTCCATTGGCACCTGGAAGCGGCTTTACTTGTTGGCAGATAAATTGATTGAAAAATGCAGGCTGCCCAAAATCGGGGATTTGGGAAATCCAAGGCCAACAGAGCAAGTCTTTGCAGAATTAGAAGAGGTCATGAATGCTAGGGAAATCTCCATAAGCATAACTCAAAGAGTAACCCAAGGAACTTTAAAAGAACATATTGTTGAGCCAACAAGAGAACATCATATGTTAATTTTTTACTTTGCGACTTTGAAAAAAGACATGAAGACTATAATTCAGAAAACAATTGATTATTCAATTACATTAGAAAGTTTTCATTTTAGGAGAATTGAAATAATCTCCTCTTATCATAAGATTTGGTCTGCCTATCTACAAAATCAAGGCTAGGGAGGAGAATAAATTTCCAATTTTGTAATGTATTGTATAAAGTATTGTACTAATGTATTATTAAGATGATTAGTTATATACCCAAGAGCACTCGACAAAAAGGGATCTTACTTTTTGTAATTTTGGAGAACTACGTACTGAATTTTTAATGAAAAGAAGATCTCGGGGCCATTTTTGTAGGGGAAGTGAGTTAGCGTTGTGTGATGTACTCGTTGAACTGTTTCCAGTTTGTGTTTTTCCATCTTCACTATTGTAAAGTTATATTATCCATATGACAAAATATTCTTTTGTGAGTTTCCATGGCTTTACTTAGACTTGGACCTACTAATTCTACATGGGGTGTCATTCCACATGAAAAAACATTCTTATTGTAGTAGTTGATTATTTTGCCTTGTATTTACTAATATAAATACATGATTATTTTTGTAGGTTTTTGTCTTGCTGCAGAAGCTGGATAAAAATCACAACTTTGAATAAGATGGCCATAATACAGGTTTTTATTTTCTCTAAACAATTGATGTTTTGATTATTTATTTATTTACTAGATAGATAACATGGTATTATTAGTGATGCAGTGTATTACATGAACTAAATATATCACTGCGTAACTATTTCAGGAGGATTCAAATTATAGAGTTCTTAAGGAAAACAATGGGCACAACTACTTTTATTGTTTGGCCAGTGAATGCAATGGTCTACGACGTACCAAGTTTTCTACATTTAAACAACATAGAAAAGAAGTACATTCTTGGGGACCTATAACATTGCATGTTGGCGCGCCACGTGGCTTTCGGTACAAGCTTAGATTTGAATCCAAATTGGAAATAGATCGTTACCGAAAAAATTACGACATTGAATATCGTTATACGAAGAATAGAAAGGCTGTTGAGACCACTGCCATTCGAAAAGAGGTTCAAAACGCGGTTCGCTGTTTTTTTTAATGAAATATTATTTTCAGATAGTTTCATTAAATTATGCTTTACTGATATATGCATTTTGTTTTCATGTTACCGGGGGTGAAGTGTGCTCAAGAGTTGAGTGCAAATGCTTTGGAACGTGTGAGAAGACACGTTTATGAATACGACGCTCAATCAAAGGAAAACAAATCTGCATTAAAAAAAAATGTTCGCAAGAAAATCATTGAGGACAAAAATTGGAGTATGCTACATAACATGTTTAATGAGTCACCACCCGTAAGAGATATTCAAATTTGTATTTTTTTTTGTTGGATATGAATTCAATACTACATGGTATTTAATAAAATCACTTTTTTTGAGCATGTTTTTCTTGCAATAGAAAAAATTATCTACCTTCTCCCAATGTAAAGAGGATGATACCTTATCTATTGAAGAGTCACCCAGTGTACATTTTGTAAGATACCACATGTTTTGTTACATAATTCTACAAAATAATAAATGAAAACCCCTTTTATTGACATATTTTTTGACAATGGATGTATTTATTTGAATATATGCAGGGAAATATTGTATCTGTTGGTGATCCATCTTCATCAGATATGGAGGAAAGGGTGGATGAAGGTGTTAAAGATGGGGAAGGAATGAGTCAAATTCCTATTGTTGGGGAAAATGTTGAAACTCTTTTTAATTCTTCAAAGTTTGATACTTCTGCTGACCAAATTTCAAACCCATTATATGACAAGACACCAGACATTGTTGTTGAAGAAAATCAGATATTTAATAGTATTGACACAATTCATTGTTTCGAGCAAAGTTCAAAGGCTTTTATGATAAGACACCAAACACCATCGCTGAAGAAAACGAGAAATTTCATACTGATGACACTATTCAGTGTTCCTATGGGCAATGCTCTTAGCCAATATTTGATATGACACCATATAGTGTTCACTTAGGCCCACCAAATTTTGATAGGACTTCCATGGGATTAGATGACCCATTTGATTTTTCAGTGAATTTGCATCCATCTTCTTATAAATGTGGTGAAGATCCAAGAAAAATTGTCCTTGATGGGAAAGAAACAACTTTGTTTATTGAAGACGATTGCAGTGATGGAGAGGGCATAACTATGGTAAGTCATGGAGAGGTAAAAAATGTGGTAAATGAGGGTGATATTAGAGAATCCTCTATGCTGGAAAAAACAAATTTGTGCACAAATACACGCAACAGGGGTCACAAAAGGACCTTTCTCACCCCAGATGGAGCAAAGGGTGGGAAATTCAATTATCGTCACCCATCATTCTATTCACAATCTATTGCCCAAACAAAGAGGACACACACATGCACTATAAAGAAAAATAGGTGTGAACTCTTTTTGTCGATACTTTATAATATCTATCAAGTTTTTCACATTTAAATATATTGTTTTTTGTTGATGGATTATAATATCTATACTATGTTTAAAATGAATTAATTTTTTTGGTATTCAAGTATGTTTTATGTTTCTTTGACAGGTAACACTTGCAATGACAGGTAACAAAAGAGGGGGCAAGATGCATATACAAGACAAGGTTCAATACAATGATGAAATTTTTGAGTTTTTGGATAAGGAAGCTCATATCTACTTCTGTGTATTGAAGGGAATGATGCCTGGAATTCAATATACCTTAAAAAGAGTTGCAGAAGAGAGACAATAAAGTTGGGATGAGAGATTTTCACTACTTAAGAAGAATAAGCAGTGGCATGTAGAAGTTTATTAGTCATTTTGTAGAGCTTAACTTCATCCTCCTGGGGAAATCTCCATTAATCCTTGACCGAATTGATAGTTATTGTTTTGTGTCTTTTTGAAAATATCAATCTAATATTCTATATGCATGGCTCAACTATATTTGCTTTGGCATCACTATGTGGAACTTGTGAAAATTATTTGTATATATTAAAGTTTGGCCATATAATTGCAGAGGGCACATTTTTTGCATTCCTTTCTAATGTTCTATATGCATGGCACAACTATATTTGTTTTGGAGTCATTATGTGGAACTTGTGAAAAATAGTTGTTGATATTAAAGTTTTGGCTTTATAATTGCAGAGGGCACATTTTTTGCATTCCTTGCTAATGGCCTTAAGGTGTTTTTTGCATTCCTTGCTAATGTTCAAACCATTGCACCCAACTAACCAAAAAAATGATTTTGGGTCCACTACAAAAATTTGGAATTCTCATAGGCCCGATCTCACCATTTCTCACCGTGTTTATTACCTCTTAATCTGACATGGAGTTCAAACTTGACATGCTTTACAATACTAAGAGAAGAATCAAGAAATTGTTTCTTCAAGTATCAAGTATGATTTCATAGGGTGCCTTTGAAGATGTCCTTTGTCAAAACTGCTTCAACCCTAACTGTAGCAAGCCTTTTCTCCTGCTAGAAAATTGTGCTGCATAATAGAAGTCAATTGTGTAGCGCATGCATAATTAGCATTTTTTGTGCACAACATCTTTTAATTGTATCTTCCATGTGCTTTGCATCGAAATGCTCTACCACATATTCACTAGATACCCTGTTTCCTAGCTCAGATTCTTGATAAAAAATCTCATCTGCTGCTAGGTGCTTTGCCACCTTTGCTTGATATAGCATACATTATCACTCCACCTTGATCAAAGAATCACATCCAAAAATAGAGAACACTTCTTAGGCACTCCCATAGTTTGTCACTACTCGATTGTTCTTTCAAGTCCCACTGACCTCTTTTTTTGGTCAATCATGAACATTAATATAATTTTCTTATCCATCTTATTTAGGTCTGAAATAAAAAATGCATCTCATATATTATTCAGGTCATTTGTACTTCATTATAGGGGAAAAATAGTATTAAACTACGAGACATGAGAAGCAATCATCTTTAATGCTAAACCTTTATACTGCAATGATGAGTAAAAGGTATAAAAACTGCATGTTCACATAAAAATAAATACAAGATATAGTGGAGAGAATAATACATGTTATATATTACTAATAATGTTTCATGCTGCAGCTATACATCACAGGGGTAGCCCGAGGTAGGCTACATGTGCACACCTATATGTGTTGCACTCTTTTACCTATCTTATCATACATTACATCAGTTATAATACATTAAGGTTGTTACGGTGGTCTACTGTCTAACCACCTAACTAACCTTGGCATGGATTGTTAACATAATATTTAATGTCATGTTATATTACTATCATTTTATTACAAACATATCCATTTAACACATAATATATTAACATTAACATTGTCACTGGAGCTTGCTTTTTTCTCCTCCAATATAAGGGGGGTAGTTATCTGGATATGTTTGGTGTTTCTTTAGTTCTCAATATCCTAGCCTTTAGTTCTCAAGATAGCAGCCTCTATGGGGGTTGGCTGCAGGCTCATTTTACTGTATTGGTAATGGAAACATGGTATCATTAAGAGTATGTTGAGAATGTGTGTAGATTTAGATCAAGTGCGGGTTGACTCAGATGGGGGGAGTCATGGTCTCTGCACCTGTCCTTGTCATCCATGTCAAACACTTCTTGATGTCATCTCCTGTAGATCAGTCTCTGTTTCAGCATTGAGTGTTGCCTTCTTTTACTATATCATTTTGCACCTTTTTGGGTACTCATACTTCTTAAGCTTTGTTAGCCTTATTAGTTATTAGCTAGATGTTTAGATGATATTTAGGAGCTTAGATTTTCTAATTTTAGCATCATTCTGGGAGTTTCTTTTGCACTCTCACATTGTAATTTATGATACTGGATGTATGTTATAGTCCCATTGACCTACTTTATTGGTCATTTGTTGGACATTAATAAAATTATCTTAGCATATCTTATCTGAGAGTTTTATCCAGTTACATAACTCTATCCCTGTATCTTCTGATGTATAATGGGTAAATGAAGTTAATCTGCTTGGTATTTAATTGCCCTTTTCTATAACTTGTTTACTTCAGGGATCACTCTCTGCTTCTGCAATTGACAGGGTTTGCTCCACAACAACAATTTGTATGCCTGGTCTGGAATGAGATGACAAGTGCAGCTCTGCCCAGTTCCATTTTGACAGATCACATGTGCATCATGATGCAGTTGCCCTACCTTCATATATGAAGCATAATACTCCTGCATACAAATCTGACATTTATTACAAACATTATGTGTGTCTAGATCAATCACAATGAGCAATATCTTTAAGCGCAGTTACTAAATTAGCTGTGAGACATAGGCTTCTGTAAATGAAGCCCCTAAGGACAAGCACTCACCGATTAATGATAAAGTGGTATTTGTAAGACTGGTAGTCTCACCATACAATTTTTCCCTTTAGTGTTATGATGGTTGGGTTGAGGAATGTTAATTATATTGTGTCTTGGATTATTGGGATCATCTATTTGGAAATACACTTTCTTCGAAATGACTGTCTTTAGGCAACGTTTAATCACTGTTGCCTGGTTGCCTTTAATCTTGGAAGGATAATGCTCCTGTCGAGGTTAGATGTTGCTTTAAATGTATGCCAGTTTTATTGAATTCAAATAAATATCTCATTGTCTTAGACCAATTTAGGGATTCAAACTGGCTTTTAGAAATGATTTATGGCCTTGTTAAGTCTGTTCCACCGATTATTTGAATTTCTTGATTATCTCCATGGAAAATTTAAGGATCGATACTTTTGAAAGGATCGATATTATTTTCGGTCTTGAACCTTCATTACTGTTTGATTTTTACCTTATCAATTTCTATTGAAAGCGTAACGTGCTTTAAAATGGTGTTGTGAGATTTGGAAACAAATAAGCTGTAATACAAAACAAGAATTGGTGCTTCTCATTTTTCAGTCTCAACAAGTGGAACTAATCCTATAACATGTATAAGCATGAGGAAGAGTTTGGGCTGTGGAAATAGTCGCCGCAATGCATACTGGACACCATCTGCTCCACTGTTGAGTGCACCACCTGAAAAATTACTTGACAAAGTGTTAAGCCCTAATATTGGATCATTACGCCTTAATTCAGGCATATTATATTAATAATGTTATTTTATTTATGTCGGCTTTAGGCCATTAGTTGTAATTATACCTCCTAGTCTCCTATATATACCAAGGAGACATTTTCATTTTGAATCATCTTGTACTTGAACATTTCAGTGGGATAAAAGGAGGTTGCCCCCTCGAAGAGACTTATTATCTAAAATTATCTCTTTTTCAAGGCGTTGAGTACTTTTTTTTAGGTTTTCTATGCTATATTTATATTTGGTTCTTAACATATGGTATCAGAGCTCAAGGTCTTGGGGTTTTGCTGCTACATCTAAGACACCTTGGAATTTTCGCTATAACTTTTTTTCTACAATGTTTCAGAAGGAATGACTTGGAGGATATTTATTAGATGGATCAAGGTATGTTGTTTTCAAAATTCATCTCCTGAGGCATTATACTTTCGAAAATACAACCTGTACAAGATAGGGTTCTGGAATCATCTTAAACTGAGTCATTGCGGAATTTTTGCTATAAAAACTTTTCTGTAATGTTTCAGACCCTGAAATTTGGAGGCTATTTAAAGAAATTAGAAAGGTATCTGTGGTAAAAATTTTAGCTTCTGGGTCATCTTAAATTTTTAGATACACCTTGTGTAAGATAGGGTATATGACTAGTCCTATTGACTAATCTCAAGAAGGTGTTCCAGGTAAAACAATCATAAATTCTTCCTAGAGTATCCAAATTGAGTGGGATTGGTTTAATTGGATCTTGGATAGTCTGTAGTATTTCTGGTACGAGTTTCAGAATTTTATATCAATTATTTTGTGCAGGGCATGCTATACAAGTGAGATCTCCTGGAAAGGCCAAAAATCCATAAGTTGTGGGGAAGTTACCGTAAATTCCACTTGGCACATCCAATTTTAGTCAGACCTGTGGCATTGCAGAGAAGAAATATCATATAACTACATAAAATAAAGTTTCATACCGAGAAGGGTTGAAACTTGGGAGATACAACAAAAGAAATATTGTCTAGTAGAACCACCTCAAAATCAAGGTTCAAAAGTGAATACTTGGCCAACATGCCACCCAACAAAGGAACTTCTACACCAAATAAGCCTCCAGAAAATCCTACTTGGACTCTTGATGAAGGTGAAGAAATGCATAGGGACATAAATTATTTACAAAAGAAGATAATAACAAAAGATGAACTACAAGAGATGATGGAGGTTTTAAAAGGGGAGATCATGGAAGTATTGAAAAATTTCGTAACAAAGAAGACACCTGAAAGTGAAAATGCATCCCATGAAATTCATGATGAGGACACAAGGAAGATGAATCAAGAATGGAGAAACTCCAACTTGGTTTGAAGACCAACCACGT
>SNQJ01S0152282.1:0-18026 GCA_010110895.2 Picea sitchensis | reverse complement strand
AACCATCTACCTACCAGCCCGCGAGACATTTAATTCAGGGCCAACGAGCTGCTTGTGGTTCTCCGGGCCAGTGGAGTCCAAATACGGTATTAATTCTCGGTGGCAGTTAACGCCACCTTTCCAGGTGCCTTCCACCACCATCGTGGTCTCTTTTTCTGTACATCCCCTCTCAACAGTCCTGCAATAAAATTCATAATGTTATTCACATTCATTGACCTTTTCCTCAAGGTCCAATTACATCACATATCCACATTTATGAGTTTGCCATAGTTCTTGGCCAGTCCAATTATTTTTACAAACTGGGGGATACAGGGTGTTACAGATATAATGAAACCAGACAATATACTTGCAGTTATGTATAATAATATTATTTTTGTGTCTTATTTTGCATTATTTGGGAGATACATGGAATCAAGATTGCAATCCAGAAAAGATAAGAATTTACTTGACAAGAGTGGAGACCAACATTTGTGGCATTTTGTGAACTACCCAAGGGGCAATTGTGAGAACTGAGGCAACCAAGAGAAGCAAGAAGGAAATGACATCAATCAAAGGTTACTTGAGCAGGCTTCCATTCCTAAGCCTGATGGAGTGAACAAAGATATTGAAGTGAGGGTTGTGGGATAGGTAAATTGCACTTTTTTTATTAAATTGTATGGAGCATTATCAAAAAACTCAATTCGGCACCTTACACATTGATCAGACAGTGTTTGATTGGTGGAAAATATTTAAACATGAGTGGTATGCAGATGATCAATTGGAAATAACCACTTGGGACCAATTTGTGACTATATTTTTCTATAACTTTGAGTCTTATACCCAGGAAGGTCACTGCTTAGACCTTAAAAAAATAAAGCAATAAGACACCAAGATGTACTATTCTAGAGAGGTATGTCTGTTATCACTTTAAATTGTCCTTTGAAAGGAGTCATTCTGTGATCAATTACATAAAGTACTTATGCCACCAATACTCTTTCACTTCTGGACTAGTGTGTGCTAGTCCAAGAGGGGTCTCCCTTCTCCCTAAAATCAACAAATTAAGCACTTCAAATCTGCAACAAAATCTTGCTGGTCTGCAATCAAAGTCTGCAAATCTGCGATGAAAGCACTCCAAAAACATAGCTAAAGAACACTGAAATTTGCAGCATGCTTCAAAAATATGTAGTCTTTGACTTTGAAACAACAAACAATCTTCTTGAATTTTCAAGGGATACTTGCAGCTCTGCAAGTTTTAACCTCTAAAACAGTGGTTTAATTCATCAAAATAACAAATAGAGTCTTAGGCAAACATTAATTTAAATGAAAGGTGCCATAGTTTTTACTTTGTAGGGAATGGAGTATGAAAGGAAAAAATACTAGCAAGGCAAGCAGATCTTACTATCAAAATATCTTTTGAATTAGAATATTAAAGCGAAGAGATATCACAAGATAAAATTATTACACCACCAAGATATTTGAATATGCCTCTACCAAAGAGGCTGATCCTTTCTGTATTAATCAGATGAGTAGCAAGTATATAAGTCTGATAAACTCAGATTGGCATCACATTCTCAGGAATCCAAAAGGATACAAAGACCAAGCCTTGGAACTCCTATCTCTTCACACCACTTGAAGATGAACTCAATGAGAAATATGATGAACTCAAGAACTTGATAGCATGTTGAAGACTCTAACACTCAATTGGAAGAATGGGAGTAAGGAAATAAAGAAAATTTAAAACCCAAGACACCGATGATATGATCCTTTGACCTTCTCCTCTTTTTATTCTTAAGGATTGACCAATATCTAAAAACCCTAATCTAAATATGGAGGCCATGCATATCCATATCACATAAGCAAAGCATAATCCTAAAAACAGTCTAAAAATAACCCAAGGCTAGGCTCCCAGGCTAAATGAATGAATCCTTCTCAAAGAAAGTTCAAAACTGCCCAAATTGGCCATGAATAGACTCCTTGATCACTGTTAAAGATAAGTTTGTCATGATACCAATAAAAACCTCCACAAAGCACTAAAACCATCTAAGAATGAATGCCCACAAAAGCAAGAAGAAAGCTACCTCTAGGCTAGGTTCTCTATCTTCATCCAAAACAACATATTATGAGTGTTGGAAAAGCCTTCAAAGAGTGGGCTCATGTTTACTCAAAGTTTCACCACAGAAGCAGAGATAAGTGTGCTATAAATAGAGGAGACAACCAAAATTAAACTCCTCCAGCTGGGTGCTGAAGTAGACCAAAGATAGCTCAGATAAAGTATGCATGTATGGTGATAAGAGGCACCCTTTAGCTCAAAATAAGACCATAAATCAATAATCATACTTCAATGCTTCTGATCTCCGTCTTCCATGACAACACCTCCCTTAGGTGATCAATTCTTTACAAAAGCAAAATCAAGACTTATTCAAGGTGTTCTTCACTGCGCTGAACTTAGCATAAATACAAAGTCCAAAACCAGATTACTTTCTCTTGAAAGCATCTCTTGGAATTTGATCTGGAAGAGCTCTCTTCCCTAGATTCTGACTTTTCACGATTAGTCTTCTCTATCCTTTAAGAAACACAGGTAATCTTTGAACTGGCCTCCAACAATTCTTCAATTTTTTCTAGCTCAGACATATCCCCTGATACTTATTCTTATGAGGGCTGCTCCTTTGGCTCGTTGATTCATTAGCCTTTGAACTGTCACTGACATCAATATTCTTTATCGTTGTCTCCAGATAAAGGGCTTCAAGTTTTAACATTGGCTTTGTCAATTGATCTGAAAATAGAAGGCTGACTTGTTATGCTATGCAAGCACCCTCTACCTCATTAAATTAAACCTTAACAGGACCTTGCTTCATGTGTTAAAATGTGCAAACTTGTTTATGTGTTAGGTTCTTGCTTCTTGTCAATGTTCGTGTGAGAAGAAAGGTTCTTTTAAATGATTAAATATGTGTTATAAATCAATACACAGCAATAAAAAGTGCAACAAATAACACAACAAACTCACAACAATACCAAGATGATAAAGGAGTTCACCCCTCTCTGGGCTACGTCTCCTTGAGCCTCCTTCAATGGACTTGGCTCTTTGGGATTAGTTTTTCAAATTCTCTTTACAAGCTGCTGCTCAACTCCAATGGATTTACAGACTGTACCATTGGATTCAGGATGCATAAAAACCCCAAAAATGACTGTTAGAACTCTGCAAATGGACAATGGCTCATCCAACAATGACCTCTTCTGCATGTGACCTCCAAGCTTCCCTGAACTTGAATGAGGCAAAAATACCTGTAGAAGTCCTCCAATGGATCTGAAAACTATCCCAATGTGTTCAGAGCATAATAAACAGTAATAAATGACTATTCAGTCTCAGCAAATGGACATGAGCTCATCTGAGCAATGCCTCAAACAATGAGGGCTTCAAGGCTCCCTGGAGCTTCCTCAAGCTTCAAATGTGAAAAACCTGAAAATGGGCTCTTCAAATGCCTGTGAAAATGGTTCCAATGGACTCAGAACGTCCAAAAACCCCTAGCTGGGCTTTTACAGCTCCTGATTTGGTCAAAAACTCCAAAAGTTATGGCTTCTGCCATTTTTCCCCTTCAAGCTCTGTTACTCGTTCGCCATTCTACACCTGTGGGTGAATGAATCTGGCTTCTGGGCGTTTTCCGTCACTAAACCCAGCACCCCTGCATGTCTTGCAATTGGTGTCAAACTGTCGAACTGTTAACGAGAATCAAGCCCCCAAGCTCGGAGGTGTTGGGCGCATGGGGGGCCATATGGCCACGTCCCAGCGCAATTTTGGGGCTACTCGTTTAAAGGCGAATACGAATAAGACAAGTGTCGGGTGTGTGTGGTTATCCATTTGCCACAAAACTAAAACCAAATTCCCGCGCATTTGATTTGGGCGCGTGGTCATTTAACAAATCAATGTAACCACCACTATAAAACACCCCCCGCGCCATTTACATAGTGGTCACATGTAATACAACAAAACTGTGGCATATAATGGTAATAAAACCCGTGCCATATAATATATACACCGTTATGTGGTGTGAAATGGACCCACGCGCCAATGGTCGGGGTCATATGCAATAAACAATAGAACCATGGGCTATTTGAAAGCACCCCCGCGCTCTGTTTTAAATGTGAATCGGTCATATGTTTATCACATGGAACCGGGGGTTTACTCCACCACACATTTCCCGCGCGCGCACCTTTCCACGGGAGGTAGAGTCATGTGAAAATTGTATAGAACCGAGGCTACATGTATACACCAACTCCCGCGCGCTCTGGGTATAAACCACTGGTCATATTGTAATAAACATGCGACCACGGGCCACATTCCGATTACCCCCGCGCGCGCGCCGTTTACCATATGCATTGGTCATATGGTGTATAGGGATGACCACGGGCTGGGGCTTAGCCCCAACCCGACCCCCCGCCCACATATACCAAAGTTCAACTTTTAAATAATGCAAAAGATTATAGGTTAAGTAACAATGTGCGGGCGTCAACTTTTAAATAATGCAAAAGATTATAGGTTAAGTAACAATGTGCGGGCGTAATGGTCGACGGTCTTTGTTAAAGTTTTCAATGGTGGGTGGAGGTCCTGGGGTCGAACCTCGCGGCCTCCAAATAATTTTAAGAAACCTTACAAACCATCTGCAAATAAACGTGTGCCACGCGGGCGCTCTCTTTTCATTGGGCCACGTGGCACCTTTCTATTCGATATTAAAATGCACGTGTCACATACGGATTCGCCCATTGTCAACCCATCAAATACTGCTGCCGCCCACCACGCAGCTACATCACCAGGTACGACGCTCATGTCAGCTGTACGGCCTCTCGCCACGTCAGCCGACGGCCCGCCAACACCCTTTTTTTTTTCCCTGCTGGCGACCGAATGTGACATGATAACTTCTCCATACAGATTCTGTTTTAGAAAGTAAATATACCGCCGAATCAAGAACGTAGATCGGGCGACCGTACCATTTTCGTTGCATTCCGAGCACTTTGAAAATTGAGCAATTTTAGACCCCTGGTCCAGATTCAGATCACGCCTTCCTTATCGAAGGCTTTTGGACCCACAAAGCTTATGATTATTCACCGGTTTCAATACTTCTTTCCAAGTTATATCAACTGATTCTACTTTGAAAGTCTTTTCGACAATCACCTGGGTACTTTGACATGACTTCACTACAACTAGCTATGTCCCTCAACCATCTCTGGCTGTTCCTGACCCATTGTTCTCACTGTGCTTGGAAGATCACAGCACTCTTCCTAATCGAGAATCTAGTCCTCTTCAACTCTTGATCGCCAACAACTGGCCTCCAATATTTAAAATCTCTCACACATCTTGTCACAAGCTAAGAAACCATCAATCTTGAAAACAAATTGACACAAGATTGAAAATAATGACAGCGAAGTCTTTTTGCTCTTCAAGAAAACTTTTGCATCTTGTGCTTCATCAAAGCACATGGTGTTATTCTCCATCTCAATGTACTCAAAATGACTTAAGATATAACAACACCATCGACTAAACATAAGTCGTAAACATGAACGCCATAACATAGTCGCAAAGATAAAATCGACACAAGTCGAGACTCATAAGGAATATATCAATCTTCCAAAATGACAAGTCTAAGAACATGATAAACAATCATGTTAATATCATGACTCATCCATGATGACAATAATCAAGTTCATTGTTTATGCACTCACAAAACATATGCATGTGCATATTTCTTCAACTCTTTCCCTCAAGTATAAACATAAGTACATAAACCAAAACATGTGGGTACTAAAGAGTCAATAATGAAAAAAGGTATGTGGTTGTAATAAAATGGACAACATACCTCTCTTTTACATGTTCTTGATGAGGTAGTATAACACAAGTATGCTTTCAAAAAAATAAATGCATTCACATGCAAACTCCCAGATCTTGTAATTTATGATAGACTGCTGCAACTTTCAACTTCAACAAAAATGAAAGATAAGGCTGAAATGTGCATCTACCAACAAAGAAATGCAAGCCTTACATGTTCAAGAAATCTAACCATTTATTACCAAGTTAACCTCAATGGCTAATTCTTCACCGAAATGCTCTCAGAATCATCTTGACTCACTTCAATGATGCACCTCCTCTTCCATTCTGTCAATCTTTTCAATCTAACCGCTCTTGCAGCCGTGGATGAGAGGTTTGATGTAATGTCCAACATTGGTCAATGAGATGACCTTGCTTCTAACAATGAGTGCAAATCTTATGCTTTTCTCTCTTCATGTTGTCACATTTGGAGAGTTTCCTGAAAGTGGACCTTCTTTTCCAACACTTTGAAACATGATGGTTATATAAACCACAATATGTACATGGCCTTTTCCCATTTTTATATGCATATTTATCAAGTGCTTAATATAATCAAAAGTAACAGAGTTATAGGCAGATTTATACCTGAACATTCTGCAGTACCTCTTTGTGTCAGCTTTGAGGAGGAATTGAAGAGTCACAAGCCTCTTTGAAGACTCTCAAATCCGCTCTTGTCCTCATGGCTGTCATAACCTTTGTTGCACACATTTGCATTCATCTTGAACACACAAGTTTTGTATGCTTAAGAGTTTGAACTTTCACCTTGAAACTCCTGAGGAGGTGAACTTGAAACAAAAAATTGTGCTTGAAACTTTTCATTAGTTTCCTCAACCTTGGAATTTGTTTCATCAATTCGTTCATAACCAAGACCACAATATTTAGGTCTCTCTTCAACAACAATAGGCTCAACAATGCCTTGTGCATGCTTTGCCTAACCTTTACCTAGCCCATTTTTTAACATTAACTTGGACCCTATTCGTCTAGTGTGATTTTCAAAAAACACCAAAGCATTCTTCTGAGAGGAATTTGAAGACAAACTAACATTACATACCCTTGTCATGCATGTACTTGGTAAGGGTTTCTTTTACTTCTTGGAGTTGATTCTCCATCCCCTGCAATCCTTTCAAGAAGTTATCTTCTCCTCCTTCATGGCCATCAACTTCTCTTGAAGGACAATGCTCTCTTCCCATCTTTCCACAACTCTTGTACCCTATCTTTCATGGTTAACAATGCCTTTAAACATCTCTTTGTCAAAGAACTAGAGTTGGAAGATGTAGAGAGCTATCAATGTTTGAAGCATCCTCCATATTTGCAAGATATAAAACTCTTTCAACACCAAACTTGCACAAATACCAACAGTACTAAAACTCAAGCTATCATTAAGTGTATATGAGCAAAATAAACTATGCTATGATACCATTCCGATCCGAAAATAGAAGGCTGACTTGTTATGCTATGCAAGCACCCTCTCTACCTCATTAAATTAAACCTTTAACATGACCTTGCTTCATGTGTTAAAATGTGCAAACTTGTTTATGTGTTAGGTTCTGCTTTTTCTTGTCAATAAAATTGTGGTGAGAAGAAAGGTTCTTAAACATTAAATATGCTATAAATCAATACACAACAATAAAAAGTGCAACAACAGTAACACAACAAACTCACAACAATACAAAGACAGATAAAGGAGCTCACCTCTCTCTTGGGCTACACGCCTCCTTGAGCCTCCTTCAATGGACTTGGCTCTTTGGGATTAGTTTGTCAAATGCTCTTGCCAAGATGATGCTCAACTCCAATGGACGTTATACCTACCATTGGTTTCGCATGCATAAACCTAAAAAATGATCAAGTAGGAACTCGCAAATGGACAATGGCTCATCCAACAACAGACCCTTCTACATGTGTGACCTCCAAGCTCCAACTTGAATGAGGCAAAAATAATTGAAGTCCCTCCAAATGATCTAAAACTCATCCCAATGTTCAGAGCATATTAAACATTCAGAAATGACTATTGAGTCTTAGAAAATGGATATGTGCTTATCTCAGCAATGCCTCAAACAATGAGGTTTGCCCCTCGAGCTTCCTCAAGCTTCAAATGTGAAAAACCTGCAAATGGGATCTTCAAATGCCTATGAAAATGGTTCCAATGGACTCGGAACGTCCAAAAACCCCTAGTCAGCTTTTATAGCCCCGATTTTATCAAAACTCCAAAAGTTACATTTCCCCGCCATTTTTCCCTTCAAGTTTCTCGAAAGCATCGCTCGGCCATTCCCCGCACTGTAGGAATGAATCTGGCTTCACAAGCTCACACAAACCCAGCATCCGGGTAAGGCCCCACAATTGGTGTCAAACCAGTCAACCGTTAACTTAGAATCGCCTCCCAAGCTCTGGAGGTGTTGGGCTTAGGTGAGCCATATGGCCACGCCCCAAATACAATTTCAGGGCTACCCGTTTAATGGCGAATACAAATAAGACAAGTGTTGGGTGTGTGTGGTTATCCATTTGCCACAAAATGAAACCCAAATTACAAGATTTGATTTGTAGCGCGGGGTCATTTAACAAATCAATGTAACCACCACTATAAAACACCCCCCGCGCCATTTACATAGTGGTCACATGTAATACAACAAAACCGTGGCATAATGGTAATAAAACCACGCCATATAATATATACACTGTTATGTGGTGTGAAATGGACCCACGCGCCAATGGTCGGGGTCATATGCAATAAACAATAGAACCATGGGCTATTTGAAAGCACCCCCGCGCTCTGTTTTAAATGTGAATCGGTCATATGTTTATCACATGGAACCGGGGGTTTACTCCACCACACATTTCCCGCACGCGCACCTTTCCACGGGAGGTAGAGTCATGTGAAAATTGTATAGAACCGAGGCTACATGTATACACCAACTCCCGCGCTCTCCGGTTATAAACCACAGGTTATATTGAATCAACATATACACTACCTACCACATTCTCGATACCGCTACTGCTTACCATATGCATTGTCATATGGTATAGATGACAATGGGCCGGGCTTAGCCCCAACCCACCCCCGCCCACATATACCAAAGTTCAACTTTTAAATAATGCAAAAGATTATAGGTTAAGTAACAATGTGCGGCAAGCAGCTGGTCATGGTCTTTGTTAAAGTTTTCATTTGTGGTGGAGGTCCGGGGCTCTAACCTCGCGCTCCAAATAATTCCAAGAAACCCATAAACCATCTCGGCAAATAAACGGTGCCACGTATGTTCTTTCATTGTCATGGCACCTTTCTATTTGATATTAAAATGCCACGTGTCACATGGATCTTGCCGCTGTAAGTCCATCAACATCGCCACGCCACTCCACCACGCAGCTAATGCCAGCGTGTACGTACACCTATGTCACCAGACGGCCTTCCTCGCCATGTCACCAGACGTCCGCCTGGGCCAATACTTTTTTTTTTTCTCTGACATTCAATGTGATTGTGATAACTTCTCCATAATGGACTCCGCCATGAAAGTAAATATAATTTGGCCGGAATCGAGAACGAGATCAACACACTCGGTATCATTTTCGCTGTATCCGGTAATTTTGAAAATTGAGTAAATCAGACCCCCGGGTCCGGTGATCGACTACTCAATGTGCTTATCTCAAAACAATGCCAACTCGACCTATAAATAATCATGCAGTGCCTACAATCTATTCTTAGTACTAACATACATGAGTTTTCTGCATTGCTCATCTAAATGGCCTGCCACCTGAGCTCATCAGTGTATACTTGTAATTTCTAACCCAATTTCTGGTGAAGATGATGTGATTGAATCTGATGGGATCTTTCATATCCCAAGGGATAACGCTGTTTCTGGAGCTAACTTTTAAACTGTTCCCAGTTTGTTACAAGTGCTTCTCTTCCTCTTTGCAATCTCTAGCAATATGCCTCCCACTATGAAAAAGGCATGTCCACCTATTTTGAGTTGGATGATACTCCAATAGCAGCCATATATAGAGGTAATGTTTTGCTTTCCAACTATATAAGGGTTAACACGGGTTTTTCATCTTTTACTCATCCCGATGAAAACTAGAGCTCTGCCTGCCTTCCTCTCTCACTGGGTCTGCTTGTATTTAGCATAACATAGAGAAGTTGTATCAACAATATCTGAACATCTTCCATATTTTGCTCCATTCAATCAAAGCGAGCTTTAAAGTCATGCTCCTCCTCACAGGCTTATTCAACATCTGGGTCACCCATATTGGGATTCTTTGGTATTATTGTTCTTTCAAAAGGACCTTACAGTGGTTTTCCTCCCTTTGCAAATTTATCACGAGTCTGGATCCTACACAGACCTCAATATCACCAGTACCCTGGTCACAGTTAATGAGGAACTTGAAGGTTTTGTTAACAAACTGATCCATATTCTAGTGGGCAGGTCAAAACCGCCAGTGTATCTATACTATGGATTCATGCAAAACAAAATAATGAAGTTACTACACTTATGCTCAATGGAGCTTAATTACTTGTTTCTAATGGCCATCATCAATGAAAACTATTCATCAAACTACGAAGCAAACATACACAAAAAATTACTACACAAAAACTCGATAATGGAGAAAGCCATGGGGTAAAAACTCCTATATTATTCAAGGCTTGCAGGGCACATGGCAATGCCTACCGCCCTTTCCTCAGCATTTTGTAGTTCACATGGCTATGTTTCAGTGTCCTGCCTTGTGAGTCCTCTCGTTTGTAGTTGCATCTATAAGATGTGATGGTCATCACAGTTAATACCATAAGGCATATTGCTCCAAAAAATAAATTTATGTAATTTTGGCTTAGCATTTCTCAAACCCTCAAGGTCAAAACATTTCATGATCCTGGAAATCTAGTAATGTTCTGCTCTATGCTATTGAAAATTTCTTAGTTTGAGGAATTTTGATAGTTTTAGTTTGTGTTTGTATTTGTCTCCACTAAATCCGAATTTGTAAACACACATTAATGAAGTGTTGTCTCCTCTATAGGTACCATGATCACATAGTGTGGACTGACAAGGACTTGAATTTGAAGCTCATGAGAAAGGGTCTATTGACACAGATATATGCTCTAATGGTGAGATTCAATCACAAATAGATTCTTGAACGAGCAGGGTTTCTTTTACTTAGTAAATGTCTAGTGTGGATTGAAAAGGGTTTGAATTCAAAGCTGACAAGAAAGGGGTCTATTGACCAATTGTTTGTTTAAATGTATTTTATTGGCAAATGAATACAGTTTAGTATTCATATGGAATAATATGGAATGTGTATGTGTTCCAAGTCATAGTTCAAGGTTTGAAGGAGTCTGGTGTTTTCAACAATGCTTTGGCATCTGGGCATGCTGTTCTTGAGAAATCAATTTCTAAAGAGAAGTTCTTGTCATCTATGTCTGATATGAGCATAACTTAATCATTTGTAGCATAGACTGTTGAAAACAAGGATGGGGATAAACATCAAGCAAAGTTAATGCAAAAAGTTGGAGAAGGTGAAACTCAAGCAACATCTAGAAATCTCCTAGAAGCATCAGTTCACACAATTATGGCAGTGCCTCCCTTGGCACCTCCATCTTTAGATGTTTACACTAGAAGTTTCTAGGAAAATGTGACTTATTATTTTTATCAATCAATTCATAACATCTTGTAAAGATTCAGATATGAATGGTGCTTATGTTTGTCGGATTCATTTAATTTTCAATTTTCACAAAATAGAGAATGCATGATGGTTATGAAAGTCCCGCCATTTGTAGAGCCCATGATGGAGTTGAAGATATTTTATATGGTTCAAAGCTCTGAAGTGGTGCATAGGTGCATTCTGTAGAGCTTGCATTCAGTTTCCATCTTGTCTTGGACGAAGAGAAAGGCACTTTATTGACTATTCTTTGAAGTCCAAATCTGGTTTCCATCTGGATCAAGGCCTTCAAATGAGTATAAATATTCCCGATCATTACCCAAGCGTAGCTGTAAAATTCATTTTTGTAGTTGGCAATCTATACCTTAGATTAGATTGCATCCATTCGGTTCCTGTGGAATAACAAATGCACTATTGCTTCATATTGCTTTGTTGAGTACTGACAACAATACTGTTATATTTTGTACAGTAAGCTGTCATATATTAGAGGTGTTAACATGGATGTAGAGGAATTGCGAGGATACTCTATTTAGTGCCATTGGACTGATTGATTCAAATTTTGTCTCTGATTTGTTTGATCTCTGATATAAACCTCAGAATAGAATAGAAAGATTATTGTTAGCAACTCCTAATGCATCATTCGGAGAAACCGCATTTCTAAGATATTGTATATTTTGAGAAAAAATTCAATTTATATTATAGCTGTACACTAAGAAGCAGGAACTGAGCCCAACTATCGGAATAGCTGATTAAGGGCATGTATGAGCATTCTATTGAGCACAAACAATTGGGTGGGATTTGAACTTTTTGATGTCCGACCCTTTGAAAAAGAGTTGGAGAAGTGAACTCTGCAAATAGAAATTCATTTGCATTCAGTTCTTGTTTTTTATCACGAAATTAGTCTGCTCTAGTATACCAAACAGGACCCTCGAAAAATTATTGTTCAATATCCGGCAATGGAAAACGACCTATCTTTGTCACGAGTACACACATGTTTAAATATGCGGTAAATAAAATATATATGCTGTAAATTTCTATATAATTTTTTGTTATCACATGATTTAAATGTTGGATGCGATACCCAATTGATGAACATGCACAAAATAAAATCTTTGTCGCGAGTACACATGTTTAAATTTGCTGTAAATAAAATCTATATGGGTAAATTTCTATATAATTTTTTTGTTATCACATGATTTAAATGTTGGATGCGATACCCAATTGATTAACATGTGCAAAAATAAAATCTTTGTCGCGAGTACTCAAATTTCTGGATTGCAGGGGAGATATTATCAAACCTAGCAAGTCACCCAATCCCGCTTTTTGTTCTTTCACTAGACACAACGAAGATCTGTCCGTACCCCTGAAAATTTCTGATCGCATACTTTTCTTTCTCCTCGGCAGGAAGTTGAAAAACCTCCTTTCCACCATGCTATGTCATCCATTAAAGAATGAGGTATGCCATGATTCATGAACCAAACTGAAAGTATGAATGAAGAATATTCATTCCATTGACATTGCTCGTTTGGGTTTCATTCATTCAAGACCTGAACATTGATCGTTTGGGTTTCGAGGGGTAACTGATTTGTTTTACGAATTTCGTTGTTTAATTTACAGTCCCACAAATCATTGGGAGAGGATTGAATACTGTCGACATGTTAGCGGCTTGTTACTATCTTAGAAAGAGTTCACTCGAGTATCTTCTTATATGCAATTTCAAGCATTTCAGACTGAGACCTTTACACAAGGCTTAGGCACCTTAACAAGAAAGCACGAAAAATCTCCCAACTTCTTCAAATCTGCTCTCATAAAAATATCCAACTAATCAAAAACCTGGAAATGTATGTTCAATTCTTTACTCATGGTGACTTTCAACTCTTCAAGACTCATAATTTGACAAGAAAATCAAATTCAAAATTCAACCCATAATTAGGGTATGCACTAATCAGCCTATGACATTTATTGTTACAAACATATGGATTAGTGTACAAGTCATGTAACAATCTTCAAATTCTCATTCAAGGAAGCTATTGAATTTTAATATCCAAAATCTCAGTCAATCAAGGCTGTCTGTACCTCCGAAGTAGCAAAGAAGAGCAAACAACACTGATAGATGAAAGTTCCATTGCAGCCCCTGACACCCATGGAGGTAGGCTAATCTTCAAAAAAGGGGAAGAAGAGTCCAGCTGCCAGTGGTATTGCAAATATATTATAACCCATTGCAAAAATATAATTCAACCTGATCCTAGAAAAATTTTTATTGGACAAATCAATAGGAGTAATAACATCTTCCAAATTATTTCACATTAACACATAGTCAACAACTTCAATTGCAATATAGGAGTAATAACATCTTCCAAATTATTTATCATTAACACATAGTCAACAACTTCAATTGCAATATCTGTTCTAGCTCTAATTGCCATGCCAACATCTGCAGCTGCTAATGCAGGTGAATCATTAATTCCATCTCCAACCATTGCAACCATAGTACCATCCTTCTGAAGAGAACAAATTGCTTTAGCGTTGCCAGCAGGAATGACCTCAGCCTTGACATCTTCAATACCCAACTGTGAATGTTAAAAAAGAATTACTGTAAAAGTAAATCAATATTTGTCATATTAAACCATCATACATTACATTAAAATTTGTTGCATGTTAAAGCTGTTTCAGTAGAAATTCTGCTAAAAGCACTAAAATGAGAAAGCAATCCACCATGAAACAACAAACAACTCCAATGCTTGTGGATAACTTTTCAGCCAACGAAACTTGCTATAGGATGAAATAAAATTAACAAGCTGATGTACCCAAAAAAATGACAATTTTGGATAGCATGTTCAACTAAGTGGACCAGTCTATAATTATTGATTATGTAATGATGCTTAAAAAACATTTCAAACTTAAAGTCTGTAATTTCACTGCATTAATTAAGTTGATTATGTAATGATAACTTAACTCTGCATTAATAAGTTATAATTTCAATTTTTCACATCTTAGTGCACACCTCCTTCTATGGTATTTGAAACTTTGAACTTGGATCTTAACAATGACTTTTCGAAGTTGGCCTATAAGCCATTTGGGAAATTAAGAGTAAGACTTGTATGCTAAAAATTCTCATTACAAGAAAGGATCCACATGTTCACTGATGACTTGTTGAATATAACTTGCATATTAAAATGTGCATGCAGAGTTTCAAGTAAGACAATCCAGTTTTATTTTCTTTATTTTCCTTTTCTTAATCTTTCTCATATCATTTTTTTTTTTTTCTTTCTTTTGGCCTTCTTTCTGTTTTAACATGTATGAAATAAACAATAGTAGTTCAAGCATAATTGTAAAAAAACGATAAGCAAGCATAATTGTAAAAAAACGATAAGTGCAAGTTTCGCTAGAGGCATGATTAGTCCCACAAATCTCACTGCACTGACCATGGCAAACTGTGTCTTGTTGCACTGAAATGGAAGTCTGATTCAAATGACTGGGTACAACACCACTTTTGATACTTGAGGGAGTCCAATGAGAAGAAACATTTAAAAAATGCATAACTGGTGAAAAAATGTTTCATGAAGAGTGAAAGACATTGCATGAAATAAATTGTATCCTAATTAAACTCATTATGAACCTGCAATATATCAGCTAAAGAGTCATTCAAAGATGGTGTTCCACTCTTACAATGTTTTCATAATATAAGGTTCTTATGACTATTGAAAAAAATGAATTTTTATCTATTTGACTATGAGAATTGCATCCCAAAATTGGGTTTGGAAAACGTCTGGTGATGTTTTGAGCATGTTAAAGATTTAGTGAGCAGAGTTGGCTTGCATAAGAGAAAACCTACCCATGTTAATGAGTGAGAAGCTTGTGATGAGTTTTTGGTCACCACCTTATCTTGGCATTGAATTCATTCTTTGAGATGGAGTTCTGTAATATTAATTGAAAATAGGAATTCCTTAAACATTTTGTTCTCTTCCCACTAGTATATACATGCATTGGATGGGGCATTCCGTGTTGACCTCAATTAACAATATTTCATAATTTTGCAATTGGCGTTAAAAGGCCTTGAATAAATAGTGTGTTTAAGTTGATAATAATATTGGATATTTTGTAGTTTCTACAGTGATAAATTGGTTTTTTTTTATTTTAAAATATTGAATTTGTACAAATTAAAATAATTGCAAACCTAAATTCTATGCTAATATTTTTATGTAACAGTTAAGCAACCACTTTTGATCTATATACCAATATGATACAAGTATGGCATGGCCTTATCCAAGCAACAAAGGACACGTCTGACATAAGTTTGTTTCCTTTGAACCTATTTAATACACAGATGATGATTAACTAAAAAACATACCATAAAGTTAATGTGGTAGTATATAAGTAAAATTCTTTTTGGTTTAACCCAAGGCCATGAGTAGATTTCATGGGAAGCCTTGGCCCTCTCCAAGAAGCATGTTCCCAACTTCAATGTTTTTAAGGCAGGAATTTGCAAGGACCAATTCTTGTCAATTAAAAACAGATTGGTTGTATGTGGAAGTTTGCTAATAAGTTTCAAGATTAAGAATTTCTTAGACTAGTTAATTTATTGGAAGTACCTTAGACTACTTATTTTCAGTGATGAATCATATTAGCTAACAAATACAACAGACAAGTATCATGATCGGACAACTACTAGCAGTTGGCTTCCTTGACTTGTACATTTTCCCCTTTCATAACAAAGACAAAAAAAACATAACTCCAACAATACATAGCTGCTGATTCCACTATAAAGTTGTGTTCCGATACAAAAAAGGAAAAAAAACCGGTAAAGATCACAATTGCATGGGAACTTACAGCGAGAGGATTTGTGAAGAGAATAATGTTCTTCTTCTTTGTATAAATGATAAACTGCAACAATCCATTGAAGATAACATACTTGCCAGAGTCAAGGAAACACAAATTCCAAACAACATCAACACCATTGAAAGAAAATATAGTTTCATATAATCAAACTTCCATGTTCAAAAAAATATTAGTTTAAGAAAGTTCTTGACACAAAATATTTACTATGATGTAACAACACATTTCAAGACAAAAATATTAGCTTTTAATCACAAAATTCATTAATATTCAGATGGCAATTTGTATTTTGTTGGGACATAAATATTGCCAGAAATCAACTTGAAGGTCCAATCCCAGAGAACGTTAGTTCATGCGTTGCTCTTAATTACTTGTAAGTATTATAATCTTCAAGTCTAGTGGAGAATTGTGGGAAATATTCTTAGCATCTGTCTAACAATATTGAGGCCGTGTCTTCTCTTGTGCTTCATTGTGTAGCAATGTGCATGGCAACCATTTAGCCCTGATGGTGATAAAAGAGATACTCAACAGAGATATCCTCCAAGAAAGAGCATCTCAACCAAGTGCATTTGCAATTCGAGATTTTTATACGTATTCCACATTGGTTCGAGAGGGCGTAGTTCCAGATAGTGCATTGGAACTTTTTGATAGTGCATTGGATCATTAGATAGTGCATTGGATCCACAAGTCACAGTTCCACACGATGTAGTTCCAGAGGGCGTAGTTCCAGAGGGCATAGTTCTAGAGGTCATAGTTCCAGAGGGCATAGTTCCAGAGGGTGTAGTTCCAGAGGTCATAGCTCCAAAGTGTGTAGTTCCAGAGGGTGTAGTTCCAGAGGGCGTAGTTCCATAGGTCGTAGTTCCAGAGGGCGTAGTTCCAGAGGGCGTAGTTCCACAAGGTGTAGTTCCAGAGGGCGTAGTTCCAGAGGGCATAGTTCTAGAGGGTGTAGTTCCAGATGGCGTAGTTCTAGAGGGCATAGTTCCAAAGGGTGTAGTTCCAGAGGGCGTAGTTCCAGAGGGCATAGTTCTAGAGGGTGTAGTTCCAGATGGCGTAGTTCCAGAGGGCATAGTTCCAAAGGGTGTAGTTCCAGAGGGCGTAGTTCCAGAGGTCATAGTTCTAGAAGTCGTAGTTCCAGAGGTCATAGTTCCAGAGGGCGTAGTTCCAGAGGGCGTAGTTCCACAGGGGTAGTTCCAAAGGGTGTAGTTCCAGAGGTCATAGTTCCATAGGGCGTAGTTCCGGAGGGCCTAGTTCCAGAGGTTATAGTTCCAAAGGGCATAGTTCCAAAGGGCGTAGTTCCAGAGGGTGTAGTTCCAGAGGTCATAGTTCCAAAGGGCATAGTTCCAGAGGGCGTAGTTCCAAAGGGCGTAGTTCCAGAGGGCATAGTTCTAGAGGGCGTAGTTCCAAGGTGTGTAGTTCCAGAGGGCGTAGTTCTAGAGGTCGTAGTTCTAGAGGGCGTAGTTCTAGAGGGCGTAGTTTCAAAGGGCATAGTTCCAGAGGGCATGGTTCCACAGGGTGTAGTTCCAGAGGGCGTAGTTCCAGAGGTCATAGTTCCAGAGGGCATAGTTCCAGAGGGTGTAGTTCCAGAGGTCATAGTTCCAGAGGGCATAGTTCCAAAGGGCGTAGTTCCAGAGGTCATAGTTCCAGAGGGTGTAGTTCCAAAGGGCGTAGTTCTAGAGGGCATAGTTACACAGGTCGTAGTTCCAAAGGGTGTAGTTCC